>VOMN01113663.1:0-30734 GCA_014899125.1 Orchestia grillus | reverse complement strand
TGTCAAATTTGTGTTCATCAATCGAATAAGCTAGTTCTGATTAGAATGAAGTTAATAGAGTAACCCAATATGTGAAACCAAAATCCTTCATTTTTGAATTCACTGTAGAAATATTTATCGGCATGTAATTTTACCTGCGTGGAGAATCGTAGTCAACGTGTTAAGAGCGCGAGAGCTTGGAGCGTTTCAAGAATCTCCAGAAACAGGAATCTCAAGACTCTGGGTTCACGAGGTAGCAAATGGATACTGAATTGGCTATTTGTTTTCAAGTTATTCACAAAACGAATCGAGATTCGTTTAATTTTTCGCGTGGTATTCGTCAGTTCAAAATATTGATATTCGAGATTAAGTGGATCGAATACATGCAATCTGCCTCTGTAATTTTTTCGCAGTTTCCCTACCAATTGAGCTCATTCGAATACCTAACCTCACCGAAGACATATTTTTAAGTCTGCCGAGGTGGCATTCAAGGTAATATTGTGAACAATTTATACCTACAAAAAATTTAACTGTTTTTGGTTGTATGAAAAGAGTTCAGTTTTTTCTGCGTTCAGGTCGTCAATAAAATAATTTGATAAGTTTTCGTTGAGAAATCTAAGCATATCTTTTCTGCTGCGTGGCAGCGCGCGCTCTGCAGCGCAGTGGTAGCGCACTTACTTTTTTCCGGGGGATCCCGCGTGTAATGCTTCTTTAGGAAAAGAATCCATTAACCCAACATTCATTGACCGCGGCAAACCATTGTAGGCCAGGACGTGGTGCGCAAACCTCTTCCAAGGAATCCAAGAGGCCCACAGTGTGCGTACCACACTGCGGTTCCATCACAGCCGACTGGTGCGGACACAACCTCTGCTATTTATGCGTGTTCGCAAACACAGCGGATTTGGCGCTATTTTCCTGCTGACTTTTAGAAAGTTTGCTTCGTGTTTTACGTTTTCTTCACTCTAAGACCCGAATCTTTTGCACGTGCTCCGCTTTGTATTCTTGTAAGAGAGTTTTGCAGGCTTAAAGACGTACGACGAATGCTGTTTCCAGGTAATTTGGGTGTGTGACAGATGCAACCGTAGAGGTGTTTGAGCATGAATGAGAGCATGTTTTCATTTAGTGTTCTTCATTTAATTTGAAACCCTGACTAAGGTTGGAAGGTTTCGCTTTCACCCTTTGAAAACCGATAGAGATTAAAGTTTATTTTAACACTGTGGGAATTCTGACTAAATGATACAGAGTTTGTTCTACCTGTCAACGGCCACTGTTGGATGCATAGTCTGAGGGTTGACAATTCCAAAGTATTCGATCCAACTTTTTCGGAACACCGTCGTTGAATTTATGAAATGATGGAAAGAAATACTTGGAAGGCAAGAATTACTAATAACTCTAGATGCCCCGACTATAAAGTAAGTCTAGGTATAGCGAGTGCCCGATACTTGCAAGAGCCACTTGGTGTAACGCGACCTCGTGCGTGACGTTGGATTGGAAGTACCGAGAATTCGGTTATAAACTCCGCCCTCACGTGGAGCAATTTGCCCGATGCTGAGGCCATCTCATCACTTTCTGGTAAAAACGTGCTGGTTGCTGTATATATTTTTCTCGTTGCTTCAACAAGGAACGTCTGGAGAATCATTTCTGTGATTTAGCATTGCAGCTAGAGTGACTCTCGGCGTATGATTACAGTGGCTCGTGCTAGTGTATTCAAGGTGAAATGAATGATCGTTTTTGGTCATCCGGTGAAGTTGATGAAAAAAACGATTAAGGATGGGTTTGAAGCCGAGGCTTGCTTCTTTTATTGTATTTTCCTAACGTGTGAGAAAGTTCTGTTTCAGGAAAGTATGGTTTGCGGCGTTCGTGTCAAATTCGTACATAAATGAGGCGGTGCTTAATAATGGGACGTCCTAAGCCGATGCTTAATAATGGGACGTCCTAAACAGGTGCTTAATTATTGGACGTCCTAAACGGGTGCTTAATTATTGGACGTCTTAAGCCTATGCTTAATTGTTGGACGTCCTTGACAGATGCTTAATAATGGGACGTTCTTAACAGGTGCTTAATTATTGGACGTCCTAAACCGATGCTTAATTATTGGACGTCCTTGACAGGTGCTTAGTTATTGGACGTCCTTTACAGGTGCTTAATTATTGGACGTCCTTAACAGTTCATTAATAATTGGACGTCCTCAACTGGTACTTAATTCTTGGACGTCCTAAATCAGTGCCTAATTATTGGATATCTTAAACAGATGCCTAATCTAACCTTGCAGAACACCCCGTGATATTTCCGATGAGTTTCAACTCGGAACAGTACCTGGAAGGAGAAATGGCCCAAACTAATTGCGTCCTCCAGAAGGGCGACCAGCCGCTGCTCATATCGTGGTTGTTCAACGGCCGGCCTCTGGTCGACTCTGACGCTGTGAACATTCTCAAAGTAGGGAGGTCTTCCATTCTGACTATCGACCCTGTCAAGGGAATAAACCAAGGCAACTACACGTGTGTCGCTTCCAATCCCGCTGGACAAATGGCTGTCCATGCCCATCTTTTCGTGAACGGTACTTCAGTGGTCTATTTCATACCCATTGCGGTCAATTTTAGAGTGAAAGCACGTTAGCGATGGAGCTACGTCAGTTAGTTCAGTGATGAAATGAGTGAATCTGTGTTGAAGCCTCGAAAACAATGCTCATTTTATCAATTAATTAACTATGATAAGCGTCGGATTAGTTAAAATTGTGTGTGTAAATTTATGAAAGGAGATTCGAAAGTTTAGGTAGTTACGGGCCACGATAAACTACGGGACGTCAGGAGGTTTTAGCTCGAACACACCACATTTCGAACTTGCAAAGGGGTAATGTACAAAGAAAAATATACATTCCACTTTCTAGGATATCAATAATTCTCATAATATTGAGCCGGTATGCGTACCAATAATATATTTTTTTCTCCTACTACTGCACGATCTTCTTTTAGTGCTGCTACTTATTATGATGCGTATTATTGACATTCTAAAGTGGGATATACATTTTTGTTAAAAACTTTGTAAGGTTGAAATTTGAATTTTTACTTCCGGGACAACGCGCTTATGTAAATATAAAACTCATAGCCTTTTTGGTAAGACTTTATCTTCAAAATAAGACGTAGCTCCGTTTTTCGGATTTGAATATCAGACTTGGATCGCGATGGAGTTCGTGAGGGGAATCACGTTTCAAGAAATTGCTAGAAGTGTGGTAATGAGTTCCAGAGGCTGGCAAGTTGTTATTCTACCTGACATTCTGCTTAAAATGTTAAAACAACGGGACAGGGGAACAAATTTGTTATCGAGCTCATACTCAAACGAATGTGGATAAAAATATACATTCGGTTTAATTTTTGTCAACTCAGGCAACGACTTAGGTATTTTTATTATTTTAAACTTGCTAATGGTTGATTTCGTTGTTCCCTGAGGTCTTCACGACATGCTTTAACTGCCTATCCTCGAAGGCGAAGATTATTTAACCCTGAAATGTATGCATTTATCTAAAGAATTAACAACATATTTTGAGGGCAATTTTACATTATGGTAAGCCAGTAAACCCATAGATCAAATTAGGTTGAAAAAATTTCCATTTAATTAACTAAATTTCTAGTTGTATCATATATGATACAAAGTGAGACTTCCGGTTATTCCATAAAATTGTTAGTTTGTATAATTTATGATGTACGGTGCATTTAAGGGGTCACTTTTGAAGCGCACCATCCGTGCCAACCCGTTTCGGCTGTGTTGCTTCTGGTCTTTGCCCGTAAAATTCACTTCAACGATTTCGATTTCGGGAAGAATGTTTACTTGCGAATTTATGTTTGAAACTGTTTTTCCCATCCTTCAGCGGTAGTTACGTGGTCGTTTTTCATCGGTTTTTGTTCTTGCTTGAATGCGCTTGTCTTTGATATGTTGCCCCCTCGTGAAACTGGGTTGAATTGACTCGCATGTTTGTGCTTTTCTTCTTTTGGGATTTGAAATCAGCACTGGAACAATTTTATTTCAGTATTTCTGTTAACTATTTTATGAATGCATTTTTATGTTCCATTAGATTTTTTTTAGTTATTTAGTTTAACTATTGTTTTACCTTAGCTGATTATTTATTCGTGACACCTTGCTTGTATGATGCGCTCTAGAAGTGGTAGTCTCTGTGATATCAGTAACAAAAATGCTGCCTTTACCTTATGTTCTCGGCTGCCATTCTTGTTTGGCGCTGATTTTCGAGAACATTTCACGCTGTGGGAATGGGAATCGAACTGGCGAACGATCCAGCTGTTATCTCGCTCTGTCGCGGTTCTTGTTGAAGGGAGTGAATTATATTTGTATATTTACCTGTATAGGTGTAGATGTAACACCCCATCACGGCAATTTATCACTACTTTACGGTGATAATGTAATTTTATGCCTTTTCTATTCCATTGGTGGTCTTGCAGTGTTGGGATTTGGTGTCGCTCTGCTAATTTTCTCATCGTGAAAATTTCGACCCTGAAGTTTGATAGTACTTAATTTCGCCGCTCATCGTGGCGGTTAGGGGACCAAAACTACCGCGAATAGTGAATACAATGCGTTTGTTCACTTTATGAAGTGTGTTAGCGAATTCTTCATGATTCAGGTAATATAGTTTACCCTCAAATTCTTATTGTTTCGTTCAAAACTACAGAGCGGGTCTCAGATTCTTATTATTTCGTTCGAAACTACAGAACGGGTCTCAGATTCTCATTATTTCATTCGAAACTATAGGGTGAGTCTCAGATTCTTCCTGTTTCGTTCGAAACTATAGGATGAGTCTCAGATTCTTATTATTTCGTTCGAAAACTATGGGGTGAGTCTCAGATTCTTCCTGTTTCGTTCGGAACTATAGGATGAGTCTGAGATTCTTATTATTTCGTTCGAAACTATAGGGTGAGTCTCAGATTTTTCCTATTTCGTTCGAAACTATAGGATGAGTCTCAGATTCTTATTATTTCGTTCGAAACTATACGGTGAGTCTCAGATTCTCCCTGTTTCGTTCGAAACAACTGAGTGTGTGTCCACACAAGTGCCCAAAATATGTACGACCGTTCATGCAGTATTCGTTCGTTTAAAAAGTGAGTTCGTTCTTTTAGGGTTATGTTTAAAAAACATCCAAAGTACTCATGGCTCATGCCATGGACTCGATGGAGGAGTCTCTCGCCCCTTCGCTGTGTACGGCACCAACTTTCGTTCGTATTTAATTAAGCACGTCTGGTATAGGATTTCATGTCAATTTCTAGTACTGTTATGGTCGATTATGGTATTGTATAGTTTGTCTGCGTTTTCGTTCCCAAGTTTGAAAATCTTGTAACTCACGTGTTAGGACTCCACTTAATAATCTTTTTATTAGTTATAGTAGCGTTATTATGTGCTGATTGATCCTCTGACATTTTTAATTTCGTTTCGATTAGTTTTTGTAAAGACTTTTTAGCGGCCATTTTGTTAACTTTGATTTTATTACTCCCACACATATTCATATGGAAGTTTCACTCTACATTTTAAGGCGCACAGTAAAGTTTTGTGAAGTATGTGAATTTTGCTGGAATATTTTTTGTCGTTGAAGTGCACTTTTTAGATACGTAAATTTTTACAGTGTAGCCTCATTTACTGTGGATGTTTCTCACACACTTTGATTGAGGTCCTTAGCGATATCTCTTGACGTTCTATCAATTCTTTGCCCTTTTAGTTCTTTCAAGCCATTTTCCTTCCTGAACTCAAACGTAAAAATCCCTATTCCGAAATCAATGCTTTCAAATCTGAACATCTCTTTTGCCCTAATGTTTGTATTTCAGAGCCTTTCTGCACGAGCATAGATATCACAGGAATTTTCAAAACTTCAAGTTTCAGAACTCACGGCGTCGCTCCAATTTGCTCTCACTTCCAGAACCTCCAATGGTATCGCCTATCAGTTTCAACTTGGCCCAGTACCTAGAAGGGGACATGGCCCAGACCAATTGCGTCGTACAGAAGGGCGATCGGCCTCTCATATTCTCGTGGTTGTTCAACGGAGAGCAGCTTCGTAATGACGACCATGTTGAAATTGCTCAAATGGGCAAAAGATCCTCTATTCTGACCATCGACCCAGTTCTTGGGCAACACCAGGGCAACTACTCCTGCGTTGCCTCCAACCCGGCCGGCCATATGGCAGCACATGCGCAGCTTGTAGTTAATGGTACCCAATTTACAAAGGGAATTTTTAATATTCTTCGTATTATATCCTGCTATCATATGGGTGGGATTCAGCTTTGAGTTGGTGGAAATGATATCGTGAATGGAAAATCTTGCGGTCGGTGAAGTTGTAGTAAAGATATCAACAATTTGCACAACTGACTTTGTTTGGAATACAGAGGAAATAGGACTTCAACGGAAGAATTCATGCCTGTGTAAAGAGATAACTGTAGTGAAAAAGGAATTTTGTTTTTGGAGTAGTGCACAGGATGGTTGAAAAACCGTAGAAAGTCTATTGAAAGCTGAAAGTCAATAGTTAGTTAAACTAAACAAGTTTTGGTTACCTACAACGTACAATAGATTGTGACTCATCTGTGCATTTTTTCTTCCTGTCTAATTGGTGAGGTCATCTTCCTTTGTCTTCCTTTATGTTGCTATGAAGATTTTTATGAAATTTCCTTCCGAAAGTACCCCAATGGTCCCCATGGCGCAGTTGATGTTGAGTTCGTGGTGGACGATGCACATGTTGAAAGTGTGCCCTGCGGGCCGCGTTGCCTGTGTCATCATTTCAGCATTTCATGTCATCATTTCAGCATTTTGTCTTTGTTTGTTTCCTCCTTCTTTTAGCTGTCCTTGATTTTCCTATTCGTGTTGGTGTGGTTTCAATCTTCAGTGAGCCTGCGCGGTTGCAGCTCATAACTTTTGTTAAGCATTTTTGGTGTTTATTTTGTTTATTCTACCAGCCTCTATGACGGCGCTGTTACTAATTTAAATTTCTGTCACTAATCCCTCTACGGTATAAACACAATCTGCTCCTGTGTGGGAAATTAATGTTTTATGTTGAGCTTACACCCTACTGTGATGGGCACGGTAATCATGGTAGCCATTTTAATTCGGTTTTATATCAAAGGAATTTTTTACCGCAATTTCCTTCTCGTGAGCGATCGATCGATCATAAGAATATTTTTACTGTTGCGTACATAGAAAAACATTTTATTCGCGGCGAGTGCCTTCACGTAAAAATTTGTAGTGCTGTATCTGCGTAAATGTATGTAGTGAACAACGAATTCCTTGTTGTATGTTAGAAGTGTGTACCCGGTGACGATACATTCTAGTGGAGCCATCGGTCTCCCCTTGTGAGCAGCGAGCATGAAAATTGGTGGTACTTTTTTGATGATTAAAGTGTATTTCCAATGAGAAAATCTGATGCACCGTTTGTATTTATTCCTACTTGAGTAGGTAACTCGAAAAAATTTGGGGCGGTAGCACGTCAAGTATTCATTTTTCTTGCTCAAGTATTCAGTTTAAAACATCTTTTCTTGTGTGCTAACATGCAATGGTAGATGGAAAAATATCTAACCATGCGTACTAACAACCAATGGTAAATGGGAAAGTATTCGTCTAACCATGCGTACTAACAACCAATGGTAGATGGGAAAGTATTCATCTAACCATGCGTACTTACAACCAATAGTAAGTGGAGAAATATCCTGCTCTACGTGATCGCGACTAATAGGTGGAAAAATATTTAACCAAACAAACATATTTATACAGACAAAAGTCATGTTGACCACTCGTTATTGAACCTATATAGTAACAATGTTATGTATTTCTCATAATACCTAGTTATAATTTCTAAACATAGTATTATTATTGTCCCAGTGAAGCGAGTCTTCAGTAACCGTGTTCAACTTTGTGCGCGCTGTTCAGCTGGCGAGTGCACAGTGTTGCGACTGCGGTGCAGTACGAGACAACATCCACGCGCGTTTCTACCAAACCTCTGACAGTATCAACACTTGTCGGAGGTCAGTGTTCATTTCCCTAATGAACATTTCTAATTGTAGTGAAGTTTTCGAAGCGAACGATGTGGCTAATCTTTTCCCGAGCCTTTTACCCTGAAAAGGCACGCTTTACCCTAAATATTCAACTACCAACAATGTGGTGAACCTGTTCCAGAGTCGCCCGAAATATTGCCTCTGAGTTTTTCGGCCGACCAGTTCATCGAAGGCGACTTCGCCCAGAGCAACTGCGTGGTCAGGAAGGGAGACCGACCCATTTTGATATCTTGGCTATTCAACGGCAGGCCCATAGCCGTCTCTGACGATGTGCAGATCAGTAAAATGGGTCGTCGGTCGTCGATTCTCACAATTGATCCTGTGAGGGGACACAACCAGGGGAACTACTCCTGCGTTGCCTCCAATGCGGCTGGTCAGATGGTTGTGCACACAACTCTGACCGTCAACGGTACTGCTCAATTGTGTGTTCTGCAGTGCAAAACTATGTAGATTAATCATTTCTTGTCATGCTGAATTGTATGTTCTGCACTGCAAAATTATGTAGATTAATCATTTCGTGTTATGCAGATTTGAGGTGCTTTTATGAAACAGGGTAATGCTTCCTCATGTACAGATTTGATTTGAATTTACGAAATTAGATTAATTATTTCCTATCGTTCAGGTTTAGGTTTTATTTCAGAAATTACTTAACCAATTAATGTACGTAGTGTATTTATCAATAAGTTTTAGAAACTTAGAAACTAATGGTTAGTGAGTTGAGTCATTTGTGTCGAGAATTAAATTTGTAATAAAATTATAGCCCAGTTGCAAAATTAAATGTTATTCCGTAAACAAGAAGTCCTGTACGACTTGGTTAAAAATTAAAATAGTGGTATTCCACATTATACTTGATGAATTATTCCACAGGAAAGTTCTAGAGAAGTTGTGTTTTAGCCAATTTTATGTTTATTAGTAATACCTTCTGTTACCATCGTCTTTGTTGATTATTATTACCATCAAGTATCCAGAAAATGAGACGCTGTTGGACAGATCGAGGTTTCAGAATTCGATGTGAAAAAGTTCAAACGAACTTTAGAGACGAGTTCAGAGCACTGAAGGACCTGTATAATTGATACATCGAAGACGGTCTCTGTAATGCTTTGTCAGTTATTTCGAGTCTCGAAGCAACAACCGAAATCCTTAAAGCTCTTAATTTCATTCTGCATGTATTTGCCCTCGCTCCGTAGCCTAAGTGAAAGCGTGATTGCCTCCCAGTGAGGAGGTCCTCGGTTCGATACCCAAGGGGATTTTCTTCACTTGGGTAGGGGAGATTCAACACGACGTGCCTAAAGGCAACGTGTGGTCTGGGTACTAATTTTGGTAAACCGATTCGCGGACTTTCCTGAAACAATCGAGGCGTCAAGTACAAGAAATATAGAAACGTTCGTAGATGTTGTGATGTGCCATCATGAGGGCGCTGAATCGGCACGGCGTGTGCTAGAAAAATACATCTGATCAAAAATTTGTCTTGCTTATTTTGAGATTTTTCACTGATCCTGTCCTCGAATATTCCTGGCCCGAACATTGTCAAGGCTTGATATCATTCCACGAAGTCTGTCAGAGTTAGGGTGCACAGTATTATCTTGGATTATTATTGGTTTCATCCTCAATGGTTGTTCTTGCTGTTTTTCTCAGGGTAAAGTTCGCTTGCCGCTAGTATCGCTCTCAGGATTTACATTGTATATTTTTTACAGGATTTCCATTGCATTTTTACGCCAAAGTGGAACTTTCTGATTGCTGGTTGTATCGTCGTACCAGGGTCGCACCGCTAACCGCTATCTCGTCCGAGTTGAGGGCTGGTTGATTTCAGTTTTATTCATGACAAAATATTCCTATTGCATTATTGTTCCACTTTTAATTTATCTGCTTTCCTGAGCTAGAAGATTTTACTTTGTTTGTATCGTCTAATTCACGGTTTACTGTCCAAATCGAAAAATTGTGATGTTACTTGAACTCGGTTGTCCAGCTAGTTAATTTTTGGTGTTATTCACGTAAGTCTAGTGCATGTGTTAGTAGATTAGATTTCTTCTTAACCCCTTTTCCGGCAGGTGTTTTGCCGAACGCGTGCAATATTCAGGTGATTGTCGTGATTTTCTCAAGACGAATGACAACACTTGGAAAAGGGTCAGCTTGTACCGAGAGAGGTCAAGAAAAGACGCATAAATTCACTTCAAGATTTATTATTCACGAATCAAAAAACAAAACGAGTCAGCCCGTCCTTGCCGGAGAAGGGGTCACAGCACTGAGTATACATCGCTCACGCACCACACAAGTCTTTTTTGTGTAGGAGTAGCCGATTAAATTTTAGCGAGCTTCCCATTCTCATTTCCTCACCTTAGCCGCGTGTGTGGTGTTGGTGCAGTCGTGCCTAGTCGTCCTTACCTCTTTTCCAGCTGTTAAACTCCGGGATTCTATCAGAAGTGCAAAATTTCTCATGTAATGCAAAAATCTCAAATACGTTAACATTTATATTGAGGTTCAAATACGTTAATATTTATATAAGGGTAGCTTTGCTTGTTAGAATAGTGAAAAGCAAACACTACGTTAATTAAGCACCACGTTGATATTTTTCCAGCATAAAAGTATTATGTTTATAAGCACGCTATTTACGGGACCCGGGCGAGCAATGGGTCAGTGCCGCTCTAAATAGTTGGAACTTATGTTATTTGGCGTGCCTGCGCTGCAGCAAAACGCACCGTCTTTCCAGTGAAACAAAACGCGTGCCGTCTGAAGGGTGAGAGCAGGTAGTCCTCTTTTTCGCAGCTAAACACTTTGACTACGATTCTCCGCGCAGGTAAAATTACATGCCGACAAATATCTCTGCTGTGAATTTAACAATGAAGGATTTTGGTTTCACTAATTTGGTTACTCTATTAATTTCCTTTCTAATCAGAACTAGTTTATTCGATTGATGAACACAAATATGACGAAAACTCGGAAATTTGTATTTATACATGATAGTGCTTTGGTTACATTAGGTTAGATGACCGCGTGTACCATATATGACCCACTCCGGAAGAAAAGTGTTAATACGCTATTTGATATGTATTCAGAAATTTATTGCCAGGTATTTAAAATATCGCAATCTCACTCTCATCTTCCCGAGTATCCGTAATTATCTATAATTCTGGTCGCCCAAGCACACATCGCGGCCGGAGAGTTGATTATCGACGGGGCGGCGATAAAAGTTGGATTGTGATGAGTCCTTGACTCATTTAGTTTCTAAATAAGTAATCTGGAGCCCAAGGAGCATCTTTCGAACGCCTGTAATTAGAAATTTAAATCCAGCATCAAAGAAGCGCGAAATAAAACGAGGACGAAACATGACGCGCGTCGTGATGTGTCTTGCGATGGTTTTGCTCACCACGAGTTGCAGCGCCCTCTGCCGTCCTGGGTGCTGGAGGAATTGTCGTACGCATCAAATTTCATGTACTACTAAGTGGCAGGCAAGCGCTGCAAATTCCGGATATGGTTTCTCCCGATTGAAGCTTATCCCCACAGAAAATCCTGGATCTTATCGTATTTTGAAAATCCCTAACGTTATCCTCCTGGCGAATCGGAGACCTTCAAGTGAAATCCTGAACATTGTCCTTATAGAAAATCTGTAACCTTGTCCTCATGGAAAATCTGTAACCTTGTCCTCATGGAAAATCTGTAACCGTGTCCTCATAGAAAATCTGTCACCTTGTCCTCATAGAAAATCTGTAATCTTGTCCTCATAGAAAATCTGTAACCTTATCCTCATAGAAAATCTGTAACCTTTTCGTCACAGAAAATACCGAATTCTATTCTTATGGAAAATACCGAACCCAATCTTCAAGGGATAAATAGGATTCTTGAGCTCTGCTCGAAGAAATATAGTTCTAGTTCTCGTCGTTACTGTGCTGAAATATGTCCTGAAATATGTTACTGAAAATGAGTACTGAAATATGGATGTAGTACTCGTCGTTACTGAGCTTCGGGAATCGCCGATTTTTAGCGCCCCTGGTCCACCAACACTTCGTACATGATATGGTCCGAGTGCTTAGATCTTATGGTAACGAAAAAGTTGTTTGATTTTAATTTTTTATCACTTGAAATATGCCAATGTTTAAGCTATGATTCCGTGTACGTGTGTCTTCATTTCTAGAACTTTGTTCTTCCAACATGGCTTGTACGTCGTGTTGATATACTAGCTCTCTAGAGTGGTACGTATATTTACCATTAATTTTCATCTTTTCGGGCTCTTCGTGTAATTTTTTGTGCCGATAGGTAGTTGAGTTATCGGTTATTATTTTACCACTTACTTACGAATTAATTTTTTCCGATTCGAATAAAATAGAAAAATATGACAACGAACCGAGAGTGGTCCATTCTTGGGTGCTATGGGTCCTCTACCGTCAGACAACAAAATTAACATATCACGATTACATCGTAAATCAACCATCAATACAATATCTATCGGGTACTAACGAGGCCATCCGGCTTTATCCATAATTCATGCCCCCGGTAGAAACCTCCCATCTCACCTCAAAATGCTGTCTTTTCTCGATGGTTGAACGTTGCTTTCCAGAACCTCCCCGTCTTCTACCAATAAGCTTCAGCGCTCTGCAGTTCCTGGAAGGCGACCTAGCCCAGTCCAACTGTGTTCTCAAGACCGGTGACAAACCAGTTTTGATCACGTGGGTGTTCAATGGCCGCCCTCTTCTCCTGAGTGACGACGTACAAGTTGACAAAGTTGGTAGTCGGACCTCCATCTTGACCATCGATCCCGTGAGGGGGCACAACCAGGGCAACTACACTTGCGTCGCTTCCAACCCAGCCGGAGAAATGGCCGTTCACACGCAACTCGTTGTGAACGGTACTGGAACCGTGACCAAATGAGCGAAGCGCATTAATTTATTTAATTGCAACAATTGGTTTATTAGTGGAGAATTTAACCTTGATTATATAAAGAAACACGATCTTTGCTATAAAAAACATATATTGACAATCATGCCCGTCTGGTTTCGTGAATTTATATCGTCATTGAATGCCATCTGACATTCAATTCATTTAATTGGTATGGAAACGCGTTTCTCCAGTAAAGGAGACGTGCGATTTTAATTGAAGTTGGCTCCACAGGTTATTTCGTTGTAGAGTTCTGTAGCCCTGGGTGTTGTTATTGATAAAGTTTTTGACCGACGTTGTTGCCTGTAGAGCATGACACGGTTTTGGTTACTATAGAAATAAATAATTCAACGTTGAATACAGCTATGATCATATTATGATCATACTCTTGAGCTAGTTTGATACAGGTATTTTGTTAAAGCATCAGGGGAACTGTCGAGAAAATCATCTTTTTAGTTACTGGTACACTCTTTTTTTAATGGGAAAGCCGATCATTTCATTTTAACTTGGTGTTTGATTGATTTCAAGCAATGTCTAAGCAAGATGGACACGTTATTCCCCTATTTCCTTTATCGTGAGTTGTACACTCAATTTTCTAATGATGCTGTAGCTATGGCGTAGATACCCACGTCTGCGTACGTTTCACTGCTATTCGAAAGCTAAGATATTAATTCTCCGTGGTATTACGCAAATCTCTAATCATTATAAATGATTCCTATCTCTAAAAGGTTGGTTGAATGTTCCAGTCTACTCGAAAAATTTTCTTGTGGGTGAAAATATTTCTGACGTCGCTTGGGTTAATTTCAGGTTCTTGCATTGCTGTTTGTCGCACAAATATTTGTTGTGCTTAATTAGCAGCAAATTATTTTTATATTACCTCGACGTTATGTTGTTTGATTGCCTTATTTTTTGACCTTACGCATGCTTTATGTGTAGCAAAATATGGTCCTGGCCAGATCATGTGTATTACCAGGCCGCCGGAGTGCAATTTCATTCAAGATTATTTGTAGATGAACGTATATTTGTTTTTGCATCCCCTCGTTTGTTCGTTTCTTTTTTTCTCATTAGAGTGAATCTTCCTTCAAGTGATGAAAATCCTTGTGTGCGCCGTAGTCGGTAAATTATTTTTCGCTAATGCGGGGGAAGACCGAACTGGTTAATTCATACCGGGACTGATGACGTACTCTTCCTTATCTTGGTGATTTCGTGTCCGGGAACAGCATGATTGAACTTCAACTGCTTTTGGGCGGGCTGATGTTCTAGAAGTATCCAGAACTACCCGTCACGCAGTCGGCAACGCTTGTCGGAATCTGTTGTGGATTTTAAATGCCGTGTTTTTCTCAGGGCTGTTGTGCGTGTGTTACTCAACTGCAATTCTCGAGAATCTCAGACGTACGTCATACTGCAGTCTCTTCCTCAAGTTTATTTTTTCAGCTGAAGTAAAGTCGAAACAAATCGAGAAAAATGATGAATCCATCTAGGGAAATATCGATGTATTATTTTGGGAACTAATTATCTAATTATTTGACCCTTCTTTATTACTTCAACAATCTTCTGTATCTTAACAAATATGTTTTAATCCTAAAAAGACCCATGGTTCGTATAGGATCATGTCATCTGGTAGCAATTAGTTTATCGTGCAAATTTAGCTGCAGTTACATTGCAAATATACAAAACCTGCCCTGATTTTCTCGTTTGGATTTAGGTGCACTCATATCAGAGAAATAATTTGGGTGTTATGGGGTCAAGCTATTTAGAAAATTGTATTATTTAAATTTTTTACAATTTCGTCGATTGAAACGGTGGTGCTCGAAGGGCGAATATATGAATTCTCCTATTAATCCTGGACGGCCATATATATCTCCGAGCAGAGCAACACCCCTTACCCGTTGACGCCTTGACAGGTTCTTCTGCTACGAGATTTGCCCCCGTTTATCGTGTTAGATATTTTTTTAACTTTCGAGAATCCGCATCGTTCGACCTTCTCATTCATCAAATCCAGTGATTTTCTCCCTTATTCCTTAAATCTATGGTTGTGCACAAGAATGGCTGACATTGGTCTATTTTTGCCGTGTGATTCCTATTATTGTGCTTATTTAGTTTATACCTTTACGTTCTTCTAAATTCAGAACCTCCTCAGCTTCTTCCAATCGACTTCGAATCTGAAAGTTTCTTCGAGGGCGACTTCGCTCAGTCGAACTGCGTGTTGAGGAAGGGAGACCGACCGGTTACGATAACTTGGTTTTTCAACGGGAGACCCATCATCATCTCCTCCGACGGCGTTCAGGTCACTAAGATGGGCAGCAGGTCTTCCATTTTAACCATCGATCCTGTCAGGGGCCACAACCAAGGCAACTATTCCTGTGTGGCCTCCAGTCCAGCCGGAACTATGACCGTTCACACTCACCTTGTTGTCCAGGGTAAAAACGAGTGTCTGCTGAATCTTACCCTACCTCCTGACCAATAATCATGTCATAACCCATGTTGTACTAAGACTTGAAGTTGTGAAATGGAATTTGTAGCGAAACCCAACCTGTGTGCATCCGCTTTTTGAAGAGTGGCCTAATCGATCGGGTTAGGACGTGACTTAGTTGGCCAGACTACGAATAATACCAACTGAACCTATCCCGCCTCCTGCCCATGTGTTGTCTAACCCTTTGAGTCCTACCGGGACGATTTGTTTTCAATTGGCATTATAGAGCTATTAAATTGTGAAGAAATTTGAAAATTATTCATGTGGCCAGCACTCGAAGGGTTAAATTTTTCTGGTAATATGATGACATTAACCGTTAATAAGTACATATTGTGGCTAATGAGTGAAGTTACGTATTGCCGTACCGTCTGGTTGTTCCTGAATAAGTTACGATTGGCAAGCCGGTATGCGTGTAGCATCCACCATGGATGTACTCATTCGTGAGTGACCCCAAACGCTGATGGATATTGTTTGGTATAAAGCAGAGCCCAATTTATTCTCGGTATTATCGGCCTTCTTGTGTGCCTTACACTTCTGAATTTATGTACTGTCTTCGTTATCAATAATAACTGCTTCTGTTTTGTTTTGCAACTAATATTGTGGAGCTATATCGGTCTGTGCGACCGTTGCTTGTAAAAACGGCGTCTGTCCAGAAACCATTGTCGTTTTTGTACTACTACATGTTACTCTAACTCATCTTTTTATGATCTTTAAACACTGATCCTCGCAAGGTTGATGCAAACTTTGCATACGACAACCTTTGCACCGTACGCGCCCTGTAGCTTCCATTTAGAACTGGCGAATGACGCATTGGTGAAGCGTTGATGAAGAAAGTTAGGTGTCGCATCCGAGATTCCAATCCAGGGGCTCCTGACATTTTTTATGCCCCTTCCACCAAGAAGAGTTAATTGTATCCTTGCTCCCCCAAGAAGTTTATAGCTACTGGCAATGAGGGATGTAAATCCATGCTGAATTTGATCAACAGAAGATGAAATGTGATTTCAGTATCAAAATATTTTTTATACTTCTCACACCTCGTGAAATCTTGTCACTCACCCCTGGCTAGGGTACCCTTTTGAAGGAGATAAAATAAGATTTTAAACGTGCGAGCGCCACTTCTGAGTAGAAGTTACAGCAGTTGTCGTAATAGCAGCGTGTAAATGAATCTACCTATCAAATTTAAGTAGTATTGTAAGTGTTAATTAATTACCATCTTGGGATTTTCCTCGTTTAGATAGAATAAGGAACAGAAGCATCAGTCAAACTGAAGGCTCGTAAAACATTCGTCAGATCGTTTTCCTTCCAACAGAATGAACGAATGCCTTAGTTATATGCAGATGCAATGAAAGTTAATATTTAGTTCTATGAAGGGGATGTTATTGTTGATTTTACTACAGTGAATTCTGAGCTTCTAAAATGTAACCCTAATACTCACCTTTGCATCTAATAAACGGTGTTTCTTTTAGCGTTCTTTGCGAATTTTCATTTGATTAATTAAACTGAATACGCCCTTGTATACAAAATAAACTCCTTGTCTGTTCAAGAACGTGCATTTACCGCGGAATTTGACTTTGGAATTGCATCTATGCATAGCGCCTGTGCACTGTTTTTGTGTGAAGGTGTTGTGTCAGTTCGGCAACTACATAATTTTTGTGTGATGGCTGTGTTTCAGTGCGTCAGTTACTTAATTTTTGTGTGGACGCTGTGTGCCAGTGCGTCAATTAGATAATTTTTGTGTGGACGCTGTGTGTCAGTGCGTCAATTACTTAATTTTTGTGTGGACGCTGTGTGTCAGTGCGTCAATTACTTAATTTCTGTGTGGACGCTGTGTGTCAGTGCGTCAATGACCTAATTTTTGTGTCGATGTGTTGTGTCTGTGAGTCAACAACCTAATTTTTGTGTCGAAATAGTGTATCAGTTTGTCAATTGCATAGTTTTGACGTGCACGGCAAGATCAAAATAGAATTGTGCTGATTTCTCTTAGTCAATTGAACGGGGCGGAGTCATCAGGAAATTTGGAAATCTTCACCGGTTTTCAGAAGGACACTTTTTTTTACGTTGACTTGGTTTGTTACTCTTTGGTTTGCGGGATAAAACTGCGCCTAGGTTTTAAGAAAAATTTATCAAGTTAAAATTTCGTGCAGAGCTCCATGTTTACCACAGTCAAATCAACTTTGACTTTCACGATGCTAATGTGGTGAAATTGAGTGTAAATTGTTCATTTGGAGCACAATAATGTCCCAGTGCATTTACCGGGTACGAATTCACGCTAGAGAAATAATTCATCCAACTCAGCACCGTGGTCGAGGTGTCTGACTCCATACCACTTCGCAAAGGCAGCTCTCAACCGCATGGTAACATTGTACGTTCCGCGTGTTGTGGAAAGGTTGAAGCGGCGGTTATGAAAAATCTGCGCCAGTTTTGCGGGAAATGCTGTAAACGATAGTGTTAGGGCCTCGCAAACATTCTGTAATCTTTTTTCGTTTCATAAAACGCTTCCCTACGTTGAGGCTTTTAACGCAGTACGCTCCTCACTAAAATTTGCAGTTAGAACAAGTCAGAGCTATTGAAATATCATACTGNGGGGGGGGAGGGAGCAGTTAGGTAAGTGGCACTGTGTCTGAGTACATCAGTTTGCATGTGTAGGATGTTCTATATAAAGGGCTCCATATTTGTACAGAATGTCTTCACGATGAGAACGCGTTGCTCCGTGATGCGATTCTAAAAAAAATCAGAAACCGAAGCGAAGCGAGATGGCATGCATAGAACAAGCACGCTTTTTAGTATGGAAACACGTAAAAAAGTGTCAATTTAAATTCGTCGTTCTTTATGGAACACCCTAAGTGACTTCGCGCTCCTCAAAGTTGTCCGTAGCAAACTTTTCAAGTTTTTGGAGCGAACTTTTGTTGTATCGTAGCCTTCAACCCCGCCGTACGCAGAAATTTCATGTGACGTTTGTACCAAAATACGTTCGAATTCAGTAATGGTCGATAAAGTATGGTACCTCCATGCCACTATCCTCTCCAATCTTCCATGTTTTCCTTCTTCTACCTTCTCTCTATCGCCGCTTGTGACACTATTCTGAGCACGAAATTTCTGTTCGTTTTCCAACTCTCAGTGTGAACTCGCGCTGATTTTGAAGGATTGTCGGAAGTTTTATCAACCTCTTGACATTCGTAGTCCAATCCGATGTAAAAAGCTTTTTTAATAACAAGGGAGAAATCTTTGGGCTTCTAAAGATGCTCAATGGCTCACGGCTCACGCCTTCGAAAGTGTGTTAGGTTTCCCCAGCGCTGCCCTAGTTTTAGGAATACTGCTAATTTATTTATAACGAATTATAAGGGCGGATCTCGGTGGTTTTTCCTTTTGGAGTTGGGCTTAGTCAATCACGGGCTGTAGGGGACGAAATTGAAATTACACTCGAATGCTTTTTGTTCTATTTCATTAATTTTTTTCGCTACGATGACGTGACATTTGCATACAGCTCAAGGCTGACAGACGTTGAACGCGTGGATGAAACATAGATTTTAACAGCACTTCTACTTGGAAATTTTTTGAACATGGAGTTTTATATCTTAAAAAATGAAAAGATGATTGTGTAAAATTTGTTCTGAATGCTAAATACAGTGGCCTTCTCTTGAATGAAGACTACAAATGGACGTGAATGTTCTGCACTTTCGCACCGGTCATGAGGGCCAATGGACTGTGTGTTCACACCGACAGATTTTGTCCTTGGCGTCAGACGTCCGTTAAAATGAGGTGTCCGTAGATGAGAGGCCCAATTGTAATTCTTGGCATGTTACTATTTATTCAAACTCATGTATATATATGTATATATATATATACTCTTTCACAACGTGCTTGTGTACTCAATTTAATATACATATTATTTATTCAATATTGCTTCAAGCTGTACTTGTTTCTTATACCTATACTAGCTTTTTTATACCAATATTAGCCTTTTTATACCAATATTAGCCTTTTTATACCAATGTTAGCCTTTTGATACCAATATTATGCTTTTTGATACCCATATTAGCTTTTTTATACCAATATTAGCTATTTTATACCATTATTAGCCTTTTTCTACCTATATTAGCTCGAGGTTAACCTCATACTCTGTTGGTGCATACGTTTCCAGTATATGCATGTGATGCCATTTTGATGTGCATTTTTTCTATAGTAAATTTTTGTTCTACTAATGTATCGCGTTTATATAGTTACGCGATATTAACCACGTTAATGAATACGACTATTTTTATTGGAATTAGAATTACTCTTTCAGAATTATTCTGCTTCGTCTGTATCTTGACGCTCTCTCCAATGTCGAAGTTTTCGGTGGGTCAGAGGGTACCCAGCTTTTTGCTTTAATGTTCCTCAAGTCTTTTTCTATTTAATTATTTGTTTACTTAATGTTATCGTTTTAGTTGGCTACCGTTTCCAGGCTAGAACTCATACGTCATAAAATTACTCAACGTATTTAGTTCCCTGCTATTCTTTCTATTATCAATTGATCGATTACGTTCGAATTCAGCGAGACTACAATTGCTATTTTTGTAACAGCATATGAATGAATTGCTTAATCATGCGCTGTGTCACGTACGAATTGTCGATTTTAAAAGCACGGATTTTCTAAAGAGAGTTCCGTTTCCGCTTCAATTTATGAAGTGAATGTCTTTTTTATGTTCTGGGTGATACACTCTATGAAAATTAACTCGAGCGGGGAAGCCTTGCACTGAGCTGTGGTAATGCAGGGTGGGGTAAGAAAGACGGACGTTTTTAAAAGACAGTAAGCAATTTTTTATCTTAATTAGCTTATATTTTAAATTGCACTATTTAATACAGTCCAGTATACGTGAAGGTAACTCCCATGAGCCGTTCTGAATCATATGTGAATTTTTGCTACTTTATCTCCTAATCAAACAGGATTGAGTTGTCCATTCTTTCTGCCTCGCCCTTCATACCAGAGGAGTGTTGGCTGTCACTAATCGTACGTCAACAGAACAATGAACTTTGAACCTACTCCAGTCGGCAGATGCGGCAGTACTGATGCCTGTTTTTGTATTCAATATTCATTTATTACACGGGGCAGGATTTACGTTAATTGAGCACCTTCAGTTCGTAACTTTCGAATGAAATTGCACTTGTTCTTTATTTCTTTTACCGTGAGAAAATCCCTAGGCCTTAGAGGGAATTATGAATTTTGGTTGTGCATTACATTGGAACTACTCCAGTCGACATACCATACCGATGCCATTCTTTCCAATCCTAAAAATATTTTTTTGAAACAGTTTTTGCCTAAGAAATTTTTTGGGGATAATTCTGTGCAGAAATATTAAAAAACTATACTAACATGTATGAAATTTTTTCTTCAAACTAAAATCTTATTCACGTTAACAGTGATTACTTATGCCAAGCGTAGATGGTGCGTATACAACATCATTATCTTCTTCTCTTAAATTCGTGAACTTTACGAGTGTATTATCAGTTATTTTCTTGTAACTGGCTCAAAACTGGAGTTAATTTAAATGAGCTCCTTTGGAATCATACGGTGCCAAGCAATTCATAACGAAAACGAGTTATGTATAACACTGCCACCCCCAGACCTTCTTCTGTATGGAGGGCGAGTCGTACGTACAGAAAGATAATCGCAAAATGGTTGAAAATTAACGTGAATCGAGGCAGCTCTCGCATCTACGCCGCGCTGCCAAGCTTTGGAGCCTTTTTCTTAGGTTTTTAAAAAGCGTTACCGTATGTTTCTACAGGCCTCATTGTAGTAATTACTTCGTTGACATTCATAGCCTTGTGACCCGTGTTCTGATGCCTAGTATCGCCAGGCATGTCGGCATGTTGCTTGATTTACTGATACGATGCGACTGCTTTCACACCCACCACAGCGAAAATTTTCTCATCGCCCTCAGTTTTACATGAACCCATTATTTTTAATGCTCAACATGTCAAGTGAAAATGAAAAAAATTCAATATTCACGTGGCTGGATTCTCAGTCAAATTACGGCCATTGAACGCTTTCAGTTCGTGAGTCCCGAATGAAATTGTACTTGTTCTTTTTGTTGTTTCTTTTGATGTATAAATATTCATTTTACCTTGGGGTGTGCTGCGAATTTAGGGTGTGCATTGCTGGAATGGTTCACTGCTGGAATGGTTCACTGCTGGAATGGTTCACTGCTGGGATGGTTCACTGCTGGAATGGTTCACTGCTGGAATGGTTCAGTACTAGAATGGTTCACTGCTGGGATTGTTCACTGCAGGAATGGCCCAGTGCTGGAATGGTTCACTGTTGCAATGGTTCACTGCTGGAATAGAGATGATATTCGTGATGTCCTTCGAGGTGATGAATGAAGGATTCAAATGCTATTATTCATCCCATCCAATGTGGGCGGTTTTAGTTTTTGATTGGTTTTCGGCGTCACTCCAGTGTGGCCAGGGCATAGAGGCCCAAACATTTTCATGATATTCAGAATTTTCAAGTGAATTTTTCATCGTGGAGACCAAATAGAAATGAAAGCATATCGCATAGGAAGTCACGGTTGCTTCTCACGAACGGAGGTTGGGATAACCCTGTGTCACTTTAGTAGTCATTTCTGAAGAAAGCTGGTCTCCCTTATGTATGTATTTTGAATTATATTTAAAACGACCGCATAATTCAATTTTAGGTAGTAAGCTTGGCTTGACGCTGAATAAATTTCACCGTAAATATTCTAAATTGCTAGCGTATGTTATCCCATTTCACAGTTTTCTAAAGTAAAATGTGAAAATTATTCAAGTATATTCAGCATATTTACATCAATTCAACTTCTGCATCTCTCATGGTAATTTGTTATAATTATAGAAGTCGTCAGCGTTTCTTCGGAGACTTANTTCCTGAGCTGTTCTTCAAAGCTTTTCGTGTAAACCGAGAATGAACCTGAAACCGAAAATGAACTTTGAATTGAAACTGAAGTTTAAATTTACGACGCCCTCCATTTAGCACGTTAATCATCATTCTCCACACAGGTAAAATTGCATATCGATAAATATCTCCTTTGTGAATTTAAAAATGAAGGATTTTGATTGAGAAATTTTGGCTAGCCTATCAATATTCCTGCTAATTTAAATTAGCATATACGAGGGATGACAAGAAATTTAATGAAAACTTAAAAACTTGTATTCATATATTCTACTACTTCGGCTAGGTTAGGTTATGTTAGATGACCGCGTGTACCACGTGTGGCGCACGTGGCGATCAGCGTGTTGAAGGCCAGAGAACAAAATGACACTCCCATTGAGGACCCTAAACGGAACTAATACTCCTTGAAGATATTTTATGTAACTCTACCGAGCTTCAGTGTTGAGATCGCTCGTGCCGTGTTAAAAGTTAGAGGTTAAAATGTTGATTGTGGAGTTTTGCAATACTGAACTTCCGTGTTCAAAATATCCGTAGTCTGACTACATTTAGAAAGCCTACTGCTCCTTGTTGATACGTTCTTCGTGCTTGAAATTCACTTACTTCGTTTTTGTGAAAAATTCGTGAATTTCGGGTTCTAAATACTGTGTCGTGCAATGATGTCGAATATCATAAAATTCTATTTTTACATCTAAGAATAATTATAGACTCTTGCATCCGACATTATCGCTTGTACTCAAATGGTACTCAGACGCGTACATTTTTCAAGCAGTTTGTCCTGAGATGTGCTCGCCTGCATGTTCAGTTGCGCCAGTCTTCTCCATCTCACCCTCAATTAATTCTTTGAGGCACAATTTATTTTCAACCCCGCAAGAATTATATTGCCCCCCATTTTTTGCCTAATTTAGAATAGGTGTCTGGCGATTTTCGTCTTCAAACTGGAACGCGCCCTCATGAAGTGAGGAATAATTCCTGATTTTACGATAGTCGATCAGGCGTTGGGCCCTAGAGGGTCGAGTCCACTAAACCACGTCATCTTTACCGGCTTTTTGTGACGGCAGCAGTCGTGGTTTTTTGTGGACAAGGTATCAGTATGGGACCAAATTTGACTCCTGTCTTCTGCCTAAGCAAAACAGTAAGTTCCCATTCCTTGATAACTACCTAAAATGAAAAAATATTCGCACTGCTACCACTTAGCATGTGTAATCAGGTCAATGAACTTTTAAATTTTTTTTTTCAATATAATACCCTGTAACAAATATATTACAAGCATAGGGTAGGCTGTAGGCAATAGGGTTAGGTCAGTTAGATTTGCCTGTCGTATGCTATGGGGACCGACGCCTCAAGGGGGGGGCACTGTTCGGTTACCAGAGGTATATCTAAGCCTTTGGGACTTTTATCTTTCGTGCCCATTTTTTTCCATTTTCGTGCCTTCTTTGCTGATTATTCTTCATCTTTTCTTCCTCTTCTTTCTTAACTTGCTGTTTCTATGCACAGGGGATCTTGTGTGGAAGCACAATCTGTGCATAGGTTCCATATTTTCTCAAGTTCGTACTAAATAGCCCATTTTTACGCTTTCTTGAGATCGTATTCCATGAGGTCTGGGAACTTTAAACTAACTAATAATTTAATCTACATATGAATCGTGGGCATTTCCTATTGTTTTACATTAAAAAGAGTTAGGAAAAATACCAAATTATCAGGGACAAAAATCACGTTAAATCGAGTAATCGTCGATACATCCCGGTACTGATGCTGTCCTCCTCCCTATTCTAGTAATTTCGTGTCCCGGAACTGCACCATTGAACTACAAGTTCTCTAGGCGTGCCGATGTTCTAGAAGCGTCCCGAACTTATCACACAGTCAGCAACGCTTGTCGGAATCTGTTGTGGAGTTTATAGGCGATTTTTTTCTCCGTGGAGTTGTACGAGTGCTGCTGGACTGCCATTCTCGAGGATTTCGGACGTACGCATTATTTGCTGTTTTTTTTAACATCTCCACATTGCTGTTGCCAGAGTGACGCACATTTCGAGCGATTGCAGTTAGGAAAACTCCTATTACAGTCAACCCAGACCCACGTCAAACTTTTTTGGTAGCGCATTGTGTGTGGAAGCAAAGATCCCTCAAAATGGTAGAATTATGCGCTAAAATTCGTGGTGATTGCTAAGTAACTCCCTATTTATAAGTGTTTGCATTTTTTTAACTATAATTCTTATTAGAAATAGTAAGAAATGAAAATGAACAGCATGAAATTTTATTTAGAATTCGATACGAACGCCATCATTAACCATCAGCTTTTTAAACCACCTGTGAGCGTACTAGCTGAACTGCACCAGCTGCACTGCACCAGCTGAACTGCACCAGCTGCACTGCATCAGCTGCACTTCATCAGCTGCACTTCATCAACTGCACTTCATCAACTGCACTTCATCAACTGCACTGCATCAGCTGCACTGAATCAGCTGAACTGCACCAACTGAACTGCACCAACTGAACTGCACCAACTGAACTGCATTAGCTGAACTGCATCAGCTGCACTGCACCAACTGAACTGCATTAGCTGAACTATATCAGCTGCACGGCATCAGCTGCACTGCATGAGCTGCACTGCATCAGCTGCACTGCACCAACTGAACTGCATTAGCTAAACTATATCAGCTGCACGGCATCAGCTGCACTGCATCAGCTGAACTACACCAAATAAAAATACAAAATTAATTCCCACCATTCATGGAACATGAACATAAAGCTTGAGAACCTATTACTATGTATGGCAAAATTATAAGTATTTTCAAAAAAGGAGCAACTTTCGAATCACCCTGTATTAAAAATACTCTCCGCTATATACCATTTAATCGAATCGAGAATTACTCTCATCTAGCGAGAAATACTGGGATTATGACGAGAATTACTCGCATGTAGCGTGGGATACTGGAATTATGACGAGAATTACTCGTATGTAGCGAGGGATACTGGGATTATGACGAGAATTACTCTTATGTAGCAAGAAATACTGGAATTATGACGAGAATTACTCGCATATAGCGGGGGATACTGGGATAATGACGAGAATTACTCGCATGTAGCGAGGGATACTCTGATAATGACGAGAGTTACTCGCATACAACGAGAGATATTGAGATAATGAGGCAGATATAGAAAGTTTTACGGATTTTTCGACTTCTTTTTTGCTTCAGTTTACTTCTCTGTAGGGAAATTCTGGCAGTGATCATTGTGGTTACATCATTACTTATCACTTGAGAGATTATTCTGCCGTTTATTCAGACTACTTTTCCATTGGGGTTCCAAGTGTCAGAAGGATTTGCTGTTTGTTTGAAATTGGGGATTAATTTTCGGTCTGCGCGATCAATCTTTCCCATTGGGGTTCTAAGTGTGAGAAGAATTTGTTGTTTGTTTGAAATTGGGGATTAATTTTCGGTCTGCGTGATCGATCTTTCCCATTGGGGTTCCAAGTGTGTAAAAGATTTGTTGTTTGTTTGAAATTGGGGATTAATTTTCGGTCTGCGCGATCAATTCTTCTCATTGAACCTGAGGCTGGGCAGGGGTAAGCAAATCACCGTATTAAGCGGGAGAGTGTCCCTGCAGCGCCTTGTCATGCTGCCTATATATAGCTGTAAATTATATATTCTCTACGTTGTAGAAACCGAAATAAATTTATATCTTGAAGATAAGAATATTATCTAAATGATATAATTGAGTAAACTTTTCTAACGTACTCAGTACACAGCTCCTCAGTAGCCATAAAGAGATGTTTTCCCGCTATAGGGTGGAAACTGGACGTGTTTACTACGAAAATTGAGGTTAATTCCGGACGCTAAACATCGCTGTTGCTTTGTGTCGGTACGAGTCTGTTTAGCGTCTATGAAATGGAACTACGACCTACTGGGGTTATGTGAAGACTCTAAACAGTCTTGATGTTAATTTTAAAGGTGATTGATGAGATGTATCAATTTTGCTTTCGTGGTTCGTTAGTGAAAGGAGCAAACTTTTATAATCTCTGTTTAAAAAGGAACGTGTGAAATTAAAATGTCATCAGTTGCCTTTGTAGTTGAATGTTAGAACTGCGAAGAGACTTCGTGTAAATATTTTAGTGAGAAAATAAAATAAATGCTTGTATTTTTAGTGATGGTACCGGAATTTTACGCGAACATCCGTGCTAGCTTCTATGAAAGGTTGAACCGAAACGGCGCCGCGATAATGCCCCGCGTATATAACCAGAAATCATTGGAGTAACTGTAAAATGGCTTTGCATGCTTCTAGAATTGTCCTACTTTATGCATAATTTTGCATTATTTTGCATGCTTTGCTCTTGGTTGCTCGTGACTTTGTGTTTTGATTTGCTTCTGCTCGCATTTTATCGCTAGTTGTATTATTAATTTTTCGTTTTACCTGCCTGTAATCATACCGTTTGCACTGTGAGAAACATCGAAGATTTCATCCTTGTTTTGTGTCGTTTTCTATGGTTACAATATTCCTTGCTGTTTGGTATCAAAATGCCTCTTTCGTGACATTGAATGGTATTCATATCCTTCCAAAGACTTTGATATAATGCTTAATGTACTTTCCTGCAACTCGAAACATTGAACCCAAGAAGCACTTGTTCGCATTATCAATGAGAATGTTCACAAACCCTGCCCTGGATGTAACTATAATACCATTTCTGCGTTGACTTGAAATCCAAAGCTTTCACCGGAATTGCGTAAAATATTCGCATATACTACCCTGGAGTGTTTGAAACGTGTACTTGCTTCCACTATAACTCGGAATACTCTAATTTAAATTTGTGTGTTCGCATCTTATCACAATTGTTACCCTTTCGAAGCATAACAGTATTAATAACGCGAGGTATTTTTTACTACAGCGGTAACGCTTTTGTTTGATTCACGAACCATTTGAGCGCTTGCAAGTTGCTTTGCATGCTCCCTTGAAGCGTTTCTTCTCTGTGCATGGCTGTTGTTCTGTCAAAATGTGTCTTTTTTATTTTGTGTTCGTGTTGCTGAATTTATATCGTGCAATTTCGGTAAGAGCACCTAACAACATTCTCGATGGTAATTGTTTTGAAGTTAATAAACTCCGTTGTCATTTATACAGCACTGAATTATTGAGAGTGTGAACCGATACTAGAATTGTGCATCGAGCTCTAACTTAGTTCTAACACAGGGTACTGCAAAATGATCGGACACTCCTGTTGGTATAATGAAATCGAAATAAAATAAAGAACGAACCAAAAGTATTTCCGTTTTCTAAATGTATACATAATGCAATTTGGTTTTATTTGGTATCTGGTTAGAAATACTTTTGTTCTTATTTCATTGTTTTTCGCTTTCATTAGTCCAACACATGTGCCAGATCATCTCGCCGCACCCTGTATTGATCTTTCCGTGCCAGAGGTAGCATAATATGCATTTGATATCAAATCGGACAGGAACATTTTAGAAATGAGTTATTCATGAACATTGCATCGATTGACACTGTTCCTATGCCTACGGAATGGCAAAATAAAGCATGGAGTGAAAAACAGTGCTGACGTTTTGCTCGAAGTTAGATCGCAGAAAACGTTAAAAATTTGTTTTCATGAAATGAATTTTGATGCGGAAAACTTTCTCCGCTTGTGCTCGTCGTGCGATGATTCAAAAGGAAGCGGAGTTTCTAGTGATAAGATCCTGACTTTGTCTATGGTAGCTTCTTAGTCTGAAAAAGTTTTATATGGTAAATCATTCTCTTTTGAACCATTCCTGCCTCCGGCGTGGAAAGATATGCACAGTTTTCATATCTGGTGACGCTCTTGAACTAACTAAATAAGTTGTAATGCGTCCTATAGTGCATAATGCTGTATTTTCTGCATTCATTCGACATTTCTGAGAAGTGACGCTTTTTTTCTTGACTGAAAAAATTCTTACCATTTCGAATGGAACACATCGAAAGTGACCATTTGACCATTTGGAGGACACCCAAGGTGCTTTTACTGAAGTTGTTACTAAAACCTAACCTCTAAACTTTCAAAACTAGTACTTGGGGGTTACAACTCTTAGTTTTTCCTTTCCGTAGTTTGTGCACCTTCACGTAGAAGTAGCTATCTGTAGTTTTTTTACGTCTTGTTCACATTTCGAAACGTTTTCTGGGAACAAATTTAGCCAAGTCGACCGTTATTCAATTTTCAAAATGAGTATATGTCAAAAACTGTAACTATTGTGGCATTTGTTGATGTATTACTTCTGAATTCGGTCAAACTTCAATTTCAAAAAAGTGTCTATATGCAGTTATGAAGAAAATGTTCCTGTTTTTTATCCAATTTTATGTTTGCGCTCTTTGAACAAGGTGCTAGTAAACTTCATGTTGACCCACATTCTTTAATTGAAATTTACTGCAAACATTCCATAAATTGTTCACACCGGTAGCCAGAAATGAAATTCTGGTCATGTTTTCATGTTTTTACACTTGATTGTTCTCAGAAAACGTTGACAAGTGAGAGTGAGACGCGAGAGTATTATTTTTAGGAGTAGATTCGCTTTACTTTGTTCAGCTCAAATATTCATTCTCCTTAATGTTTTTCCTTTGCTGGTCGAAGGTCTCTCAATTCTCGTCCAGGAATCGGTTGAGAAGTGTGCATGCCTCTTCTGGTGTCTTGTATTGGTCGTGATTTGCTGGGATTTTGTGCATCTTGTTCTTGTTGCCGAAGTCCTTGTGTGAGAATGTCCTTTTCACCCGAAATGTGTTTTTGTTTGGGTCTATTTCTCAGAGTCTAGGTCGTGCTATTTTTGGCTGAAGAAGTTTGACGTTTCTGCGTGAGGAACTTGTATCCTCTGAGTGGTGAAATGGATTCGTTATTGTTTCGCATTATTCCTTTATCAAACAACTTAATTTTGTAATTTCCTCTCATCATGATGGTTTTGTTGTTTCATCTTCTAAAAAAATGATGTTGGGATGAGAAGGTTTGTGACTTTTTTGCTCTCCTGTTTGATTCAAATTCATATGACACTGAATGATCATCTTTCGAAAGTTGTACCCAAACGGGAATGTGTATCAAATTTTCATCTCATGTCGTTAATAGTTGAGAGAAGAATGCTTAATTCTTTGAACAAAGCTGCGTGGTCTCGGTGATTGTACTTGTGTTTCATAGGTTCGTGTAAATATCGGAGTGGTTTCTGTACGTATTTAAGTACGTATTGGATGTGGTGTATATGTCGAAATATTTTTCACCATTTTAGGAAGGGTTATCAGATGTTGGTCTCATCGGTTTGCCGGGTTGTCGATTTTTTCTCGCCCTTAGTTTTTTGCTTTCCTGGTGAGAACAAACTTAGGCGCTGCGTACCACCAACAAGTTAAAATTGCCGCTTGTTTCTGTAGAAAATAAATTAGTTAGGCATTGTTAGTCACAATAGTTTTCACACAAGTAATGTTTAGGTAGGATAAAGGTCATTAGTGTAAACAAGTTTGAGGTGTTTAGGGTTAGGGTACATAAGGTTTGGGTATATAGGGCTAAGATGTATAGAGTTAGGGTATATAAGGCTTGGTATGTATATATAGGTAGGATGTGAAGGGTTAGGATATACAGAGTTAGCTAAAATAGAGTTAGAGTAACATCGTTAACGTATGTACAGTTAGGTACAAATAGGCTGTGCTTGAGTGCAGGCAGATAATTAGGCATTAACATAATGAAACTAAATTTTAGCTCTGCGTTAGAGGGGAGACACTAGTTCGCTTAGGTTAGAGTGCATTTTGAATAAGTTAAGTTAGCTAATAAAAAATTCTGGCGAGTCTCGTTCAGCGCTGGGCATTCATCATCTTAGCAATGAAATTCTTGAATTTCACTGTGAATTTCAATGACCTTTGAAAATTTAGAAATTATTTTCATTTAAAATTTTACGTGTTCGCGCAAATGCACGTTTTAAAAGTTAGCTACATGAACCTTAAATAGAACTTTGAGTTCTTATGTCATTAACTGAATATGTTAATTGATGATATCTTCATTAAATGTTGATGACTGCCCTTTTCTGAGAAGTCTCGATGTAATTGTAATAATAATGCCGTTATACTGAACAATATTGAACTATACTGAAATACTAGCTCATAAGTAAATGACCATGGCATTCGTACGTGTATACTGATCTTGTTTCCTTTTTTTCTACCGTCCCTGCTTCGCTGTTCGCCTCTACGAATTATGGACGGAACTTAACAAACGGCTCATTTCTGTAATGGTCGGAAATGAACATGGTTCATACAATGGTCTACAACACACTACGTCAACCACCCGCACAACCTCATTTGATTTCTAATAAACCCTCACTACCCAACACGACACCTCAACAAACTTTCACTATCCCACACGACACCCCAACAAACTTTCACTATCCCACGCGACACCTCAACACCCCTCGCTACCACGACATCCCAACACCCCTCGCTATCCCACATGGCCCCTAACACCCCTTTTTACCCCACACGACACCCCAAC
>VOMN01113656.1:0-11088 GCA_014899125.1 Orchestia grillus | reverse complement strand
AAATAGCCTTTTGTTAATGTTAATGGATAACTAACAGCTCCCAGTGCGGACCCAGTGACACTTCTGAGCCTCTGCCACAGGATCTCCTTCGATGTATTTCGAGCACTTTGCTCCCTCATAAACTTTTCGTTTCAATATATACCAGTGGTGTTCGATGGGGTTAAGGGGGGAGAAGCAAAAGGCCTAGTTATGAGATGTTCTCTTTTAATGGTCAGAGTATTCCGGAATGAAATGGTGGCCTGGGTTGACTGCGAAGTGGCATTTTCATACATAAATATCAGTTATGTCATCCAGGTCATCCAACCGTGGTGATATGGGTTCATCCAGAAACCGGAATAGTCCTACCAGTTTGTTACCAAGGGTCCGGTCCGAAACATTACCTCATCACCACCATGGTGACGCCCAAAGCGACTGGCACGAGAGGCTCCATGATGTCACCATTGAGACCATCCAACGTAACTCGAATCTCATCCGTAAAAGGGACATTGCGAAAATTCGTTTTCGTACAGTTTTTTACCACAGACAATGCTCTTTTCATCATGGAAGAAGTTTAAGATAGATCTGGCGGTGGCATTCACACTGTTCGCCATCTCTCTGAGAACCCTGCACTGGGTGTTTCTGGATACATGTGTAAGCTCTACACCTTCAAACATTGCAGTACTGGTCGTATCAGGAGGGCTCTTTACCTGCCTACGTAATTTCCGCGTGTCCCACTGGCTTATATTTCATCCCTACCCTTTGTATTTCCTGTCCTTCGTGATTGGGTTGCTTACATACGAATTTATTGTTCTCGAGTCCTTTTCCATTTTTCAGGCTACGTCCACTACAAGGTCACCATTTGCAAGGCCTTGGGCAATCTGCGCCCTCTCCTCAGCTGTCAAACGTCATTTCTTTCGTATATTCTCACACCTGCAATAAAGCGTGAAACATTAGAAAATGAAGCATAACACACTAATTGACATTTATTTGTGTATAGTGTATTAATCGATTTTAAAATTTGTGTGAATATATATTTTAGTAGGAACCTTCTTTGTATCGAAGCTCACTTCGATACAAATATTTTGAAAACCAAGCTTGCAATAAAGTGTGGAGCCCAGTTTATTTCACAAATACGACTCCTCACCGAGTTCCTCCTCCGAGTTCCGAGTTCCTCTTCGAAGTTCCGAGTTCCTCCTCCGAGTTCCGAGTTCCTCCTCCGAGTTCCGAGTTCCTTCTTCGAGTTCCGAGTTCTTCCTCCGAGTTCCGAGTTCCTCCTCCGAGTTCAGAGTTCCTCTTCGATCAGACACTCAGCAGCCAGAGTGATACCCTGTACCTAACGAGAAAGTATGCTCTTGCCTTCTCACTGCTTGTTTACGAATCCATTTTCAGCCATTGCAGAGGAACACGAATTAGTCATCAAATTGTGCAAATATATTATTGGTGCAGAGGTACGACTATCAACCACAGCAACACGATAATAATCTCTTGATCTCTTTCCCATCAAACGAAACAATTTTATTCCAGGAGCGACACTAACTTGACGCACAATATTCTTCTAATCTTGTGACTTATTTGTAGGCACTTATTTGCCTTACTTACGAGCTGGAGCCTAAGATCGCACATAAAAAGTCTAGCGCGGTTCAGGATCTGACTGCTCATATGTAATACCATATTGAGAAGCAATGGCGTTCCAAATTTGGTTCGTAATAGAAGCAGTTTCAGAAGCAGTTTCGTAAAGAGAAATAGGTTTAGATTGCCGCATATCTAAACGACGATCCCGTTGTAATTCTCATAATTATTCAATTATGGAAGTGTGTTTATCCAATTCCGTGTGATCTATTTCAGTCTGCAAGTTTTCTTCTTAGGGAATGATTGCTACAAAACACAATTGTATGGACCAAATATTGAAATTACCTGTTTTTATACCTATTTTAGAGCACTTGCTTTGTATCCCAGTTATCCATATAAGATAATTGACAAATAAATTGCTTCAAACTCCTCAAACGAGCAGTACCCTAATGAGAATCTAAAATCAAAATTTTGTATTAAAAAAGCGAACACCCTGGCCAAAGGGAAGTGTTGAATTTGTGTAGCAAACTAACCAAAGATTCCCTTCTCAACATTAGAAACAGAGAAAAACAACTTATTTTGTTCATTTTCGTCCAGGGCAACGCAACTGAAAGTCTTTTTTAAATCAAAACACAAAAGAAAAGATTGAAATCTCAAATAAAGCGAAGGAAAGATACTCTTCAGGTAGAGAGAAGGACCACTATGAATAACGTGATCATCGTTGACCTTGCATGATGAATGTTAGCAACGCTTGACGAGAATAGCACGCGATACTGGGAAGTTTAGTTCCTTGTCTAATTTAAATACAAACATGTGAGCAAGAAAGGAGCACCGAGGGTGTTCAGTTGAAAACTGCTAAAGATTGTTGACGCTGAATAATACCTGAATTGTCCAGCTCACGAAATGTATATCAACAAGCAACAATTTTTCATTGTTTTTAATTTATTTCTTCAAATTTGAATACAAGACTTTTCCGGCGAGATCCCTATTTTATCCAATCGATCTGATTCTCTCAAATCCCAAAACAAAGTTATTATTTGTCAAGCGCAAAGGTTTGACGAAAACACACGCGTTACTGTGTAGTTTTATTCTTTGTCTGATTTAAATACGTTTATTTTTTGTCTATCCGGGAATTCTCGAGTGAAAATTTTGATGTTTATTCTTTTGCTCATGAGAACTTTCATCGTTCCTCTTTTAAATGAAATTAATAATGTCAGAATAGTTTGAGTTTAGAATTTTTAGCGCCAGCTCGACCTAGGTCATCAGATTCCCGTCATTACCGTGAATTTAAGAGAAGAACTGTGTGCACAAACAGTGCTCTGTTCTACCGAACACTTATTCTTGTTAAATGCGAGAAATGCAGGAGTATTTATGTGAGGTATATCACCCTCATTTAGCTGAGGAAATTCGGATACGTTCTCGTGAACACGTCACACGCCTTTTTTTAGAATGACTCCGAAGGAAGGTTCAGAGAAACCTGAAGACTTGTTTTCTCTGAACACAACATCTGACTCAGGAACACAATATCCACTCCCGGAGCAGAGAATAAATTGAATGTTAGTTATTCTTTCTCCGAAATTAAAAACTCTTCCCCCAATTAATATTTTTTACATGGAAAGAAATCGGTTTCGTAAGATAAATTTGGTAAATCGATGGAAATATTGATAGAGGGAAAACAAAGAGCTTAAAAAAAACAAATACGCTCACACAATTTGACATCTAATTCAACCAATATAATTCGGTCAACTTTTTACGAGAGCCATTTATACCATTCACAGTAAAGATAATTTATTTTTGAGGCAACTTGAATGTAAATTTTCGACTAATTCTTCAGTTACAAAATTAGAATGACACTCGCTGTCTTTCAATCCTCGCATCTTCAGGTTTGCTTCAATGCCACAAGAAGAGGTGCTGTCAAATGACTGCCCATGCGTCACTAGGCGCGGTGATGTGTGCTGGTTTATGAGCGAGTTTACAGCTCATCGTAGCGCGTGTCTCATCCTCCACCTCAGCTGATCTTTTACGTTCATTAGAAAAACTTTTATTTCACGGAAAGCTGAAATGCCCAGCAAAACAATATTTGCATTTGTTCTTAAATATAAATTTGTATGAATCCCACCTATGATTACGATCAGCATATTTTATTTAGGTATTGAGACGTTCAAGACGTTCATGTCATTGAGCCGCACACTGACTTTACTTACACTGACTACACTTGTATTTTTGTGTTAAAAGTTTCTTTAGATATGCGGATAGGATGTCAGACTTGTTGCGCAGCTGTGTGGTATATGAATATAAGTGTAGTCAGCATCCCGCCACCTTCTATGTATCGCAAGACAGTTCATCATTTGACAACACGCACAGCTGAGCACATGGCGGTGTCTCTCCGTAGAGGAAGAGCGGTGACGAACCCGCTTCATGGTAATATACGGACGGAATCATTCAACTGAGCTAGACCACCCTATTCTTGTCAATAATTTTAAGATCATTTCCAGATGTGATAAATCTAGTTTAAATCTTATGGAGAGTGTTTTACTCCACCAGGCCAAACCCACTTTAAATAATGCTGAAACACCTGTCCCATTTAGTGTTTTAGCTTAGATCTATTTCTTTTCCTACTCGAATATTTTCTTTTCATTTGAGATGTCTCATGTTGTGTGTTTACCTTTTTAGATACTGAAGATAAGTGTTGTCACTCGAAATCTCTATTTTTGAAATATATCAAGTTTTTACAAAGGATATTTCTGCCCATGTTGGTTTTGCTATTGTTATGTAAATTTAGCATTCCTAAAAGTAAGCCAATTTTAGGACAAATGGAGCAAGGTCTAGAAATTTTCACATAGCCCTTACCACACTTTACGTTAGCGGTAAAGCCAGGTGGACTGAAACTTTTGGAAATATTACTTTTTCCTTGCAATTTGTATTTTTAGAGACTGCATACCTTTCATGGGGCTGGAAGATTTTGTCATTGATTTCCTATGAATTTTTTAGACGTGTATGATTTGTAATTTGAGTCAGATGACTAGACTAGAAATTTTTATGAAGACCGAGATTTTCCAAAAGAAACAATTTAATGAATCGGAGTTGATTTTAAGTTTATCATAATTTTCAGTTATAACACGCATTTTAGCAACGTACTCAAAGGGATCAGCCGTAGAACTTGAAACTCCAGTTCAGAAGCTGCTTTGTTCTATTGAAGATCTAAATGTATCAAGTTTAATGTCATTTAATATAAAAAAAAATTATATTAGTAGAAATCTGCTTGGTATGGCTTCCTTTAGCTCAGACTGCGGCCTGTAGAAAATACCGAACCCCCCCAAAGTGAGCATCGTGCACCATCCCACAGCACGTGTCCCATTCAGCCGACCCTTGCGTTGCTACTGCCATCTGGTGGGTGGCGAGCCCAACAACTCCTGATCGCGCGCGATTCCTGGCGCAATTTTGAACTGGAATACCAAGTTGAAGGACTCTCTGATGAATGATACGGTAACTGATTATATTTTTTCCTCCCGGCCATACTTTTTCCTGGGCACGAGGGGATTAAAAAATTTCCTAGAAAAAGCACAGTTGGAGAATACAGTGAAAGTTATGATGTTTATTTTCCAACATATGCTCCATATAGGTCAATACACTTCTGCAAACAGTGGTACCAGCCTTTAAGTCCATGTGTGTAAAACTGAGAGTCGTGCGATTTGAACCATGTCATAGCANAATAATTTCTCTAATCTTGGGATTTCTAGGTCGTTTCAAGTCAGTAGGTTTTCGTGTATGTAGGTCTGTATGAAGGAATGGCCCGCCGGTCCAGAAGCAAAAGAATGCATTATTTTTTGCTTTAAAAGGATGGAAGGGAAAAGCTACCTAAGAACCTTTATTAATTCCAACACGTTTTACCGTTGGGTTTTCAATGCCTTACAACTCCTGATGTGGTGAGGGATGTGATGAATGTGTGGTTTAAGCTTCCTCTCTTCTTTTCCCAAGGGAAGTACTCCGTGGTTACGTGAATAGCCTCGCCTGAGCCGAGGCTCGAACTCAGTACCTCTCGGTTAAAAGGCCATCACGCTAACCACTACACCATGGAACCCTTCTCTAGAAACTCATTCTGACTCTAGAAAACGATGTAATCGGGGGTAAAGCAAAAAGTCGAGGTGTATAGTATGGCCAAAACATATCCATAAACCCTTCGTAGAAAAATATGCAGGGTAGTGTATCTAATTTTAATGTTTTTTTTCATCGAGCAAAGCAACGCTCGTGCGAGATAAGAAAGGCAAATTATTGTAATTTATTCTCTAGTGACATCGTGGTTTTGCTGACAGTAGTTTAACGTGGGGAAAAATAGGCCAGCCTAAATTACTTCCAAAAGAGTTACAGAATTCAATGAAGTTTGCTGCCAAAGTTTTCTGTAAATGAAGTTTCGATAAGTGTGACCTTACAACCCCTCATCTGAAGAAACTGAGCTGGACCAATGCCTCCTACATCTGAGTAGATACAGGAGGTATTGGCTTGAACACTATACAACAAAGATTACTGATTCGTATGGTCCGATATGTATTTTCCCCATTATACCTTCTTCAAAGTGACTATAGGCCATAAACGCCCTTTTAATCTCAAGATTCTTGCTTTGGAACAATCTCCCTCTGTATATGTATAAAAAAATGCTTTTAGTCAATTAAGGCTTCCAGGAAAAATGTAACTTGTCATTTTGCGTCTCAGTAATTATGTATTTATACATACACTCGTATATGAAAATAGTTTTTTACTTCTGACAAACTTCTTCCGATAGGAAAAAAAAATCATATTTGTCCTTGAAGTCCGCTTTTCGAAGTCATACGGCATATATGTATACAGTATATGTATATATGTATATGTATATATATATATATATATATATATATATATATATATATGATAAGTATTATCGGGCAAACATTAGAGTGCAAAATCATTGAAACTGGGAAGCCCATGTTGAGGACAGTGGATATTTCTTGTGGCACCAACATCGACGCTGCTCTTTTCTTGTAGATGTGAAATTTATATTTTGACCAGTAAATACTTCCAATCATTGTGTAGAGAATCCTATAGAAATAGCATCAAGTAATCATATGTGTTTAACATTTTTTTCATTTATCTTTAGTTTGTCAGCGTCAGTTTCAGAGTATGCCTCCATCTGTACACGACTTTGGGGAGTGCCTAGGTGCTCATAAACACAGATCGAGCAGTGTGCGACTCTGCTTCACACGCCCGATGTTGAATTGACTTTGATTTACACGCACGATGTTGAATTGTTGTTTTACACGCATAATCGTTATAACATATACTGGCTCTTCGTCAGTTCCGCGTAGATGACGCATCGAAGAATACGATTCATATGCAAAATTGTACCTGCTATTATTTACTACGTAACAAAAACAAACGTGGCAGAGGAATAAGTACGTACGTATTTGAAGAAATGAATTATAAAGTCATCCGAAATGCATAGATAAACCTCGATCACATTGAAATTTTATTCATAGATCTATCGAAATACAGCCAGCTCGATAATGTAGAGACTATCTATAAGCCACCTTCAGCGCGTCAGTTATACTTCTTGAATGAACTCAACCGTATTCTATCGCCGTTTAATAAATCACTATAAAAGGAATTATAGTTTGGGGTGATTTTACCTTCGGTTTACTCAATCTAAACGAATAACAATACTTGCATGACGCTGTCGTAGTAATTTAATACGAAACCTTATCTATGATACAACAAAAATAATCTGAGAGTGCGCAGTGTAACTGTGAAATTGGTATTTCAACTAGCTTGCGCAAACAGGTTTTCGGTGTTACTTTCTATGCATAATCCTTAAAAAATACGCTCAAATTTGTTTTCCTTAAATTTCCCCAATGATCCAATCGATTTTGTTTGTAGAATAAAAACTTTGTTCATTTTGTTTTTATCGGTCCCATACCATAATTTTATTTCTCATTGAAAAAATGGGTGAATCAGTGTATGATAAACGATTTTTAAGGCATCATTTGGCAATATATTTCTTACTTTCTATAACACACCAATCGATTTTGAAAGTTATTTACAAATGAATGATATATGTTCGCTGAAAGTTAAATGTTTATCAAGGAATATTATCAGAAACTATGAGAGATCAGTTTGCTATTCAGACCATTTCCTATTGTTATTTGCGAGTGCTGAATTTTTTCTGTACGAGAAAAGAATATATTTCGTTTTACTAAAATTGACACAGATTTTATTACTTTCAGCCACATGAAAGCTTTTCCTAGTTCTTGATTTATTTGATCAGTTAATTCTTCAATATTGTTTGGGGAGATTCTCGATGATAGGGTACAGTCTTCCGCAAAGAGAATAAAATTAAAAAAGGAAGTGCATTTTATTAGGTTATTTATTTAAATTCGAGTCAGTAGGAGTCCTATAACTAAGCTTTGTGACACCTCGTGGGTCACAGTCAGCATATCTGATTTTGCGTCTCCGATTAGAACGAATTGTTGTTTGAGACAGTTTGAGAGATAAGAAGTAAACCGCTGATAAGGAGTTCCTCTTCTCCAGATGGTTAAAGCATATTTTGCCGAAAGCTCAGCCCCCACAAATTTGTCTTTGATTTAGTCCTCGAGGAAGAAAATTCTAGGCTATTTCTCCCAACACTCACGTTCACTAGTTATAAGACTTTTAAAACTTAATTTTGTACTTGACATCAACTCTGTTCGAAATTGTAAAGTTTCTTTCATTCCTTTTTTCCTTTTCCCTTCTGTCTTTCTAGAAACGAAAAATTGTACTTGGAATAAGGGCTCGTCTTAGATAATGTTTAGCTTAATAAGGTGCTAGTCCCTTCGCGCTGAACGATAGGGCAGTGCCTATGAATCACAACTATAGACGTCTCAACGGGACATCCGCACTTATTTCTAAGGTAGTGGTCTTACAAGTTGAAAAACCGGCTGATAACATGCTTTCCATGTGACTGATTTCAGAATAAACTATTTTTCTTCTTATCTTTTTTCTGCTTGATGTACAAGAAGCGAGCTAGAACTTGTATGGTTCGAAATGAGTCACGACATGAGAACAATTCTCAAAGTTTCGCAGAAGCCTCAATACGCTCATTGTTGTCATTTCGTAAACAAAACGTTACAACTGTTGTAACTGAAACGTTACAACTATCGTCCCGACAACTAACGTTATACTTTTTGAATACCCCAGCGACCAACTTTATTTTTTCCAACATCCTAACAACCAACAGTATACTTTTCCAGCTCCCCCGCAACCAACGTTATAACTCTCCACCATCCACAGAAATCAATTTAACCTCCCAACACCCCAACAACTAACGTTAACTTCTCAACACCCTAAGAACTAACGATAACTTCCCGACTCCCCAACAACTAACGGTAATTTCCCAACACCCTAAGAACTAACGTTAACTTTCCAACACCCCAATGACAAACGTCAACTTCCCAATACCCCAATAAAGGCTGAAAAACGTAATGACGTTATCTGGAATGACCGGACATTATCTTCTTTCTTGTATACCTTGGCAAAAGTTGAGTTCTTTCATCAGATTTTTAGCGAAATTTATACCTGGTGAGCCCCAACGACGTCAAAGTTAAGAAAACAGACTGGAGAGAGAAAAAATACTAGAATTTTATGTTCATGAAGTTTCTTTGGAATAGGACTCTAGTCTCAAACAATATCCCGTTTTCTCAGGTGTGGTATGCATTGTGTGGTGTGTGTTGTGTGTGTTGTAACATCTTAGAAGGCACCGGACTCTTTTTGAGCTTAGGGAGTGTAATCAATTTTTCCATTTTTGTCTAATGTTTTTTATGTGCATTTCAACGTTAGATTGGGTATAAGTATAACCCCCGAAATGCATCATGCGGCGATAACAAATACAATTTCATCCAAGGGAACAGAACCCCGTTTATTGAGAATCAAAAGATTTGGAACAGATGAAGAACGTGTACAGAGGTGCCACTCTCAGAGCGTGGGGAAACCCAGAAATGGATAACCAAACTTTGAAGTTAGCTAAATCTGAACGACAAGATGAGTATTCAAACATCTGAACATGTTCTTATTTACTAGCATTAAAAACATGTTTTGAGGACTCTCCAAAGAGAATGCGATATAAAGTTCAACTTTGCAATTAAGCTTACTTAAGTAAATGAAAGTTGGGTTTTATGCTCAACTGAACCTCTCTGCTTTGCCCTTAACGTGTTGATTTACTCGATATGAAATTCGAGTTGGTAGTTGTGATGTTTGAAATGGTCAATATAAAATTGGAATTGATCGTTGTAAAATCTGAATTGGTCATTGTACAATTTGAATTGGCTAGAGTAAAATATAAATTGGTCGTAATGAAATCAGAATTAACCATTATAAAATAGAACTTAGTCACTATGAAATTCTCACAAGTCATTCAGAAATTTAGCTTAGACTTATGCATTGATATGTCATATGATATATAAAATAAGTCATTATCTTACCCATTTTAAAGTAACGTAAAGTGAATGCTTTCGTAGAGTATGCGAGTGATATTAAGCACGACGCAATCATTTAGACTTTTTCCCTCTGGACCAGGAAGGAGGGAGTTAGAAGAGCAGCTGCCAGAAAACGTCACACGATTGATCTCACCAAACACGTCACACGCGCCTTGCAACTAGAGTGCAAACGTATCTATCAACGGGTTGGTGTGAATGGATTTTAAAGAAATTTCTGCACGTTTTTTCATCCATGGTAATGATGTTGGGGATTTTTGGTCCAATAAATATATACACAGAGATCAAAATACGAGAAGGATAGAAATTTAACCAATAAATAAAATAAAATGAAATAAAATAAAATAACAACGCTAAAAAACTAATACACATGTGCATTGTATTTTTTATAATGAATTGTTGTGCTTTTTGTTTGTATGTGAGTCTAATGAGTAAGAAAAACTCTCTCCAGAAAATGTGCTTCTAGCTTTAACTCAGGACAAATAGAAAAATATAAGTTTTGGTGACCGGGAAATTAACTCGCAAGTTTCTAGATTATTGAAGGTGGGGGACCCTCCTTTTCCGAAAGCTTCCCGTCGTATAAAACGTTGATTTTATTTCCGTTTAGCAGCCAACCCATCTATTTCGGATGCCTCCTATTGTAACAAAATACCAATTAAATTTTCGTTTACCCACCTACCAAGTAATACTGGTTTTCTACAATCATCACTTTGGAGATAGAACATACCCTCGTATTCGGGTATGTTCTGATTCTCATGAATAAATCCCACGGATCCGACCGCTTGAGCCTGTCGATCTGTTCTGAACGTGGAGTATTCGTATTCAAATTCTCTGAGTATTTAGTCTCGACCACCTGAAGTGGTCATAGCCCTACGTTGTCGGTCACAGGACTACTATCGCTATTGCAGTCAATATTGTTCGAGCTTCTGAGGTTTCAAAGGGCAGTTCTACGGGACTGGTGTGAACAGGTTTTGTTTACCCGCTATTGTGACAGGTCGTATGTACCACAGATTACATACATAGAAGATAAAGCAGCCAGTTAATT
>VOMN01113643.1:0-13303 GCA_014899125.1 Orchestia grillus | reverse complement strand
AAGCTGAGGTACCCTAGCAGTACTCCCCTGGGGGCTGAAGTAAATAAAGCACAGCATGAATTGATGGCTGACGAGCAATTGTCTAGGGGAACATCACTAAGCAAGCGTGTTTAATAAGGTAATCACAATCCTATTTTTATTCTAGATCAGCTGCATAGAGAAGAAGAGAAAGGTATTTATTTACTTCTCTAATTATTTCTAATTGCTATTGCCATTTCGATTTTTCCCCGATTATTTATTAATGACATGGAGAATGAAACGAGGATTTCTTTCATATCACTAATACTCATTTATCGAACCAGTTGAACACGAGAGACTGTTCCTACTGAACACGCTACAGTCACAACCTAACACCGGGGACTCTTCACACTGAACACGCTACAGTCACAATAAAACGGGGGATTGTTCCTACTGAACACGCTACAGTCACAACCTAACACGGGGGACTGTTCACACTGAACACGCTACAGTCACTACCTAACACGGGGGACTGTCCACACAAATGACAGTCCTACAGCCACTGCAGCTCGTGGCTTTACGTCACAGTTTTGTGGTTCGATGAAATTGTTCTCATTTTCGAGTGTAAAAGAAAATAATGAAAACAGAGTTGTAAAAGTTAAGAAAACCTGAACTTAAAGGGTGGTTAAATTGTAAGGGCCGATTTTGAATGTGAANAATTTGTGTTTTATTCCAAATCAACATCGGCCCTTCAAATTAAACCACCCTATAGAATCAAGTTGAAAAAAGCTTCATCATTTAGAATACCAAGAAGTTTTAGTTGCTTAATTGATCAGTAGATTTCATGTGAATGATTTGACAAGTGATTTTCAATCGACGAGAATTCATAGTCATGTTAAAAGGATACAGGCAGCAAACATATTTGAATGATTTACTGTTGTTTTTACCTTAAATTGTTTGAAGTTTCTTGCGCAACTCGCATGAAGCAGAAATTTCATCTGAAATTATGAAAAAGTCAGCAGCAGAGGTGATCTTGAAATGAAGCATCTGACGTGCAACAAACCCGCACCAGGAAGCCTTTACGTTGCAGTTTACAGATCCCTTAAAGAATGCATTTCATTCAGTAAGAATAACAAAAAATTCGAGTGGAAAACATTTCGCACGAAGGCAGAAGTTTGCGGAGAAGACTTTCAACGTCTTTTAATGAAGAAACATTTCGTGCGCCAGCAGTGAGCGTCTGTCTCCCGCTAGCTCTGTCGTCCACAATCAACAAAATTTCACCCTGAAATTTCGGGTAATATATTTTTTCGGAGCAAGTCATTTTCCAGCATCGTCGGATAACATGGCAGGTCCTGCCAGAAGAAAAAACTCATCCTTGAATTCTAGCAAAATAATATCCAGTAGTACGGCGAAGGCTGAAGGAGAACTCTCGTCCAAAACTAAAGAATTTTCTCGCGGGACCCGTCAGGCAAAAGTTGGAGTTCAGGCCTCACGAAATTGATAGGAGTTGTCAAATGCGGCCCGTGTACAATTTCTCTATCCCCGCAGGTGATATTAAAATAATCTTTCTATTGTAGGGTTCACGCGACACAACGGGGCGCAAACAGCTCACGCTCGGTTGGAAGGGGCGCTGGGAAGGTTTTATGTGGCCGTCATACTTGGCAAAGCATTGGACTAGTTTCAGTAAGATATTTGACGTCGATCCCCTACTTTTGTCAGGATTTTGTCACCTCGTGTGACAACCCTCGAAGAAAATGTACCTCACTTGCATCACTGAGACGAACTGCCAAAATGCTGGCACACGAGGACTTGTTTTCAAGAATATCACATTTGGATTGCTTCCACGGTAAGTAAGATTTGTGAGAGGAAATGTAACTGTTCTAAATTCAAACGAATGCAACGTCAAGCGTTTTGGGTACTGCAGGTAAAATTCTTCACTCGTGCAAATAACTTTTACCGTTAACGTCAATGATTGGTGATGGGCAATTGTTAAGAATAATTTGGAAGCCGGAAGCAGTTATTCTCTCGATCTATGTACATTCGTACATTAGGTATAATTGGATTCGCACAATACAAAAAAGTTGCATCTACGTCCAATAGGTTTTTGCATCTGGAAATGAAGTTTGGAATTCACTTACTTCTGAAAATGTTTTGCTTCGTAACGGAAGTGATGTGACATGCATTCTACGGTAATTAAGGTTTCATCAACAAAACGCTTGTGCTTCTTGTATCGAATTCAGGGCTGGGGGCAGTAAGAAGCCAATATCTGCCCCTGCCCTCAGTCTCGGTTAGGGTTGAGGGTTACAAGGACGCTGTCGCCTCAAGCCTCTCAAAGTTAGTAAAAAATAGCTCATCCAGAGCAATTTGATTCTCCTTGGAGGAGTCTTCAGCAGAGCCTCGCTCCAAAATTCAATAAAAACTGAGGTCAATTTCCATAGCCGGGCAGTTTTTGGACGACTTGCAAAGAAGTGGCGTGGTACAGGCAGCAGAGCCCTCGTCCTCCTAAGGCTCTTGACGAAGAAATTATGAAAACTCATTAGTTTAGTCGCGAGCCACAGCTCTATCAATAGGCAGGCATTGGCAGGCTAGTATGCCACATTCTAACAGACAAGGCTTAGAAAATCTCAAAAATCGCGTCAGCTGAACTCTTGCGACACTAATATCTACACAGAGACCGGTTTCGAAAAGAACATATGTACGCAGGTACGAGTACCGAGCGAGAGACAAAATTCTAATGAAATCCAAACAAAATGTAATATAGGAGGACAAACTTAAAATTCTAAAATAGACTTCAGGAAAGGTACCACTGCAGTTCAATTGACTGCAGCATCAGCTGCAGTGGTAAGGGAGTAGCGGACCAGCGCTCGGCAGCATCATGCCTTGACTGCTTAGGCCAGCCCGTCTGTCACGCGCGGCACCAGTTGATGTGTCGCACAAACGAGTAGGTGTCGGTACGAGGCCCTAAAGTCTTAGTCAAACGTGAGATGTGTCTACTTAGATGGCTCATGCAACAAAAAATGCACCTCTGAACAATCGAAATTGAATCCATCCCCTACAAAATATACAGAGAACGTAATAGAAGTACTATTATATGGAACAAGTGCAACAAATTCCTTCTTGATCATTTCACCACATAACACTTCCTAAAAAGTAGCGCATAAGCAACGATATCGCTGGAGGAACGGCGCCACTGAAATGATATGGAACGCAAGTGAAAGAAACATATCAAGCAAATGTGCCCAGGATGAGTACGTCCTACTTGCGTAATACTGCCCACCACGTGGGACATAACTGTCCCCAATTGTTACACAGAGCGATGTAGAAAACTTTGGATAGCGAGGCGTGAGATACAAATGAGTAAAACTCAACATCTTAGCTTTTAATTGAAAAACTAATGCGATCAAGTGAAGACTAGTCGTTGAGTTCAAGTCTCGAAGAGCTCTAGCACCGCAACGAAAATAATTTTGAGCACTGAGTGATGCAAATAAAACTCCAACGAGGGTAAAATTCGTTGCTGCCCAGAGCTGGAGGGCTGGTGTCCACCTGCCACCCGAGCCACACTCGCCGGTCCCCCAGCACTGGCCTGGCGCCCTGCATCGTGCCGCTGCCGTGCTTATGAAATGCAGCACAGCGATAACTCAATCCGTAACATCGCACGACGAGGACATGTATGGCTACAGGGATCAGTAACGGGGTCAAATTTATGTAGGAAAAATAGCTTGGAGCATTATTATTATAATTATTATTATTATTATTATTATTATTATTATTACTGTGACTACTATTATTGCCAAACGCTTCTTCGCAGCCTAGCGCGTGTAGCTGGAAGGCTTATGTTGGGCTATTCCGGGCTGCATCTCGCCGCCTGAGGCTCAGACCACCCGTTTCCTGACTAGTGCTGTCGATGTTCGAGCTGTCGTGGGAGTAATTATTAATAATATTATTCTATTTGTTGTTTGACAACCATTTCTGCAATTGCTACAATCCTATCTGCAAGGCTCAGTAAAATAGTTTCTGTTTCAGCTTCCATTCCAATTTTATTTTAATTATATTTTCGATTTCAATATTAGTGATAATTCTAGCTATTTTCCAACATAAGTCACGGCAGCAACCCTAAAAGATTCTCACAAAGAGGTCTCACACCGCGAGGTAGCTCAGGACTCAATCCCAGCTACTCAGGTGTGCTAAGTCCCCACGATACATCAGCCAATCTACAACAGCATTTCCCCCCCCCACTCTGGGGGACAGTACAGAGTAACAACAGCCTTTTCAAATATAACAGGCAGAGAACATAAAATAAAAAGCCGCCCCAATTACAGGACCTCCAATATTGTTCGTGCGCTATGAAATTTTCGACAGCCCCTGCCATCATCCTGCGTAGCACCGTCATTGCATGGACCTGAAATAATTAAAAACTTGTGTTATTGCATCAATTAAGACGTTTTAAGCAAAAGTGCTTTGCATGTGCCGACAGAACTTTCAGTTTCACTCCTCTCAGTACGAAAATAAGGACAAGTATGCAATGATTATTTAGATCTTGATCTCGCGTCGTGGTCGTTTATATATGCAGTGCACTCCACAGACGGTCCATGAGGCAATAAAAACTCTCGAAACAAGCAAGCGAAACCAGCTTACAATTGCAACATGCTGTTATTTTTTTCATAAAAGGGGCTTCCCTGCAGAAAGAAGGTTGCAGCTGCAATGAGCAGAGCGGCTGAAGCTGCAGCTGCAATGAGCAGAGCGGCTGAAGCTGCAGCTGCAGTGAGCAGAGCGGCTAAGGTTGCAGCTGCAGTGAGCAGAGCGGCTGAGGTTGCAGCTGCAGTGAGCAGAGCGACTGAGGTTGCAGCTGCAGAGCAGCTGCAGCTGCAGTGAGCACAGAGGCTGAGGTTGCAGCTGCAGTGAGCAGAGCGGCTGAAGCTGCAGCTGCAGTGAGCAGAGCGGCTGAAGCTGCAGCTGCAGAGCGGAAATGGAAGGACATCGCAGGCTGCTGCGCTGTGGCTCCAATCAGGGGAATGGCGGCGCGGTCTCGTGTGTGGTGCCCAGCCACGCTGTGCAGCGGTGCACTGCACCACTGCTGCGGTACAACGGTACACTGCACCAACGCTTTAGTACAGTAGTACAGTAAACATTTGTAAACATTCATTTACCACAAGTAATTTACATCAGATAGAGGTTTAGAATCAAATGAGGAATAACGCAGAACCGGGATCAAGATATATACCAGTGCAACACTGATGCAGCTCAATAGTGCTTGGTCATATTTATTAGAATTATGCGTGCTTAGTCACATTACGGGTATGAAAATAAATGGAAATTCAAAACTATATTTCTTTATCTTCCTTGTTCTTGCAGGACCCTTAGAGGCGAAACCTGAGGGTTCTACTGAACCTCAGTCGAACAACGCTGGGGGTGACAAACCAAACTACGCTAATCCTATTACCCATCCTGTGCCTCCTGAAGGGCAGCACAATGTACACTGCACCACAGAACAAAAAGTGCATCGCATCGCTCGGCACTCGAGCCGGCATCGATGTTCATTAAACAAATGACACAGAGTGACACAAAGTGAACGCTGCATCGACTCTGCTGGAAGCCTGCACCTCTGGGGGTGGGGCTGGCCAGTAGAGCTGGCAACGGTTGGTTCGTGTCTATTTACTTTTGACTCGTCTGTGTGTGTCTCTAACGGTCTATCATAAGAACTTCTTTGGATATCCAAACTCGCGCACCAGAAAAAGCTGAGTTTGAGCCCGTGTTCTGTAGTACGAGAAGCCTTCCCCAGCCTGACGCAGAACCGTGCCGCGTGACTGCGTTCACTGCCTCGATTAGGACCTATTTCCCTCGGCTGCCTCATTCCAAAAATTTATGGTTGACCCCGTGATTGAGGGTGAGCTCCTTTCGTTAGACACAACTGCGTCATCAGCGCTTGAAGGCCTGACTGCAACTTCACTTGCCTACCGACTAGCTTGGAAAAAAACGTGTGAGCACGCTTTACCAATGTACATCGTTGGATTTAAGTATCGACAGCCTGTATTCGTTTCCTCTGCGATTATTCGTTGCAGCCTTTGTATAGCTGAAAGCAGTGTCTCCAAAGAATAGTTGATTTTAACTAAAATCTAATCTTATGCTCCCTTATAACATACAATGGAACATTGTTAATAGTTAGATCCCCTATCCAAATACTTTTCAAAATTGCTAAGCAGCTGCAATTTTTCGCCATTGGAATGGTACATAAGCAGCTAATAGAATAGCGACTCTGTTTGTACTCCAGCATAGTTGCTTTTCTTAATTCTTAAACAGGAAATTCTGAGCCACACAATTTCCCAGGAGGGTGAGCTCGTCCAGGTGAATTCGTCCGATGTTCATGCGCTGACATAATTGACATTTTTCTTTCACAATGCCTGCAAGCCTCAAAGCTTGATTTACGGCTTTTCGCAAATCGACTTCAGAGAGTTCATTGCATGTGAAATAAAGTTGAGAAAATAGTTTCGAGTGAACTAACAATTCCCTTCAGTTTTTAGCTCTGTGAAGAAAGCACCCAGATCATTTCCTAAGAAGGATCAGGAGTCCAGAGCTATTATCGCTTCATGAACTGTCATTTTAAGTAGAGCTCGATCTCGAGTCTAGCCTTCCACAGCTCCAGCCTTTAGTCGACAACAGATATCGCAGATACAAGCTGCTAATTAGGGACTAATTGTTCAAAATACGAGAATCCAAACGAGATACCGCAGATATATCTGAACCCCCCGCTGCTCTGAGCGGACATTACAGCTGTGTTAAGCCTACGGTCCCAGAGCAGCTCTGAATGACAACGCTGGTAACAGTGCACCTCTACATTCACAACACACTAGTATTGGTTTAGTTTTTCCTTGGTTGAAATGTGAACTTTGAATGGTGGAGCAAGACAGGTCTGGGTTGTGCTTGGTGCTATTGATAAGTAAGTGGAAGAGTTTTTCGTTTTTGTTGACAACTTTCCTGATGTACCAATTTTGAGGAAGTCTGTCTTAAAATTTGCTTTCCAAATTGTGACAAAAAAGACTACAAACTTGGCCTTCTTTACATCAACTCTCAAAGTCAAGTATAAAAATGTTAAAATTGTGATATAAATGTACGCAGAATAACTCTTTAGAGGAGGTAAAATGAAGTATTTACTCAAGTGAAATTTATTTCCAGATGACATCAGTAACCAGCCTAAATGATTTCTCAGACTAACCCTAGCGAAGGCATTGTACAAAGTACTCTCAACCACCCATTTATCAGTACAATTGTGCAGCTTACCGCGTTGTTCCCTCAGGGGGCACATGGTTGGCTCAGGTGATTTAAGTTTGTCTACCTAATGCAATAGGGACTAGTGTTTCCAGAGGGACTGTTAGATTACCTCAGCTTTAGCTATGCCTTCAGGACTTTTATTTTTCGTGCCCACTTTGCTTAATTCCATTTTCATGCCTTCTTCGCTGTTAATTCTTTATCCTTTCTTCCTCTTCCTTCTTATCTTTCCGTTCCTGTGCACATTGTGGGAACACAGGTTGTACGTAGATTCCCCCTTCTTCCAAGTCCATACTTAACGGTCCCTTTTCTCTCGATGTGATTGTCTGACTTACAGAACCCCGGCTATCCTTACCACCACTAGTTCTACTCATCAAGTCGTCAAAATCTTAGTTCTGTTACCAGTCGCCGGATCGTCATTTAATTTACAGCAATAAACTCTTTGATATTACCAACTCTACTCTGTCAGAAATACTGATTTTTTCTACAAGACTGGATACAGAATAATTTCACTAACATATCTTTAGTAGAAATGGCGATTTGTTTATATTCTTGAGTTGCTGATTCGTCCGTACCTCCATAGGGCAAAATTTGAAATTTTCATATTTTTTCGTAGAACTTCGTCAAACAATTTTAATCTTACTGGGTTCCATTTTTCAGAGATGGAATATTAGGGGATGTGGTCGCACTCGCAGATGAACAACAAGTGTGAATAGTATTCTATCGCTGCAACGCGACTCTCAATTTATGATCGTGAACATGTATTAAAATGAAGCAGATATGACATGGAATTATTCAGAAATGCTTTTTTCCTTCGACAAAAACTTAAATTTACAGACTAAAAATCACCATCACTGTTGTAATCTGTCAAAAGTTTTACCCACTTACACATACAGTAAGTTTTGTCCAACAGAATTTTAATTCCAACTTATGATTTCAAAAGAACTCGAAAAAAATCCTAACAAAATCGGATTTGGACCATACAAGCCAAAGCGCTCTGAAATCTTTTCGTAGCTATTCAGAAACGAAAACAATCGAGAATGCCTTCGCTAAGTATACTGGAGATTCAATCAGTTACTGCTGGCTGTCGTTGTTAACGATTTCGTAAGTACCTTCATCAGTTTTTAGCAAGTTCACGCTTATGAGTTTTTGTACTCCAGAGCAACGAGATGCAGGCAGAGGGAAGATTTAATGAACACCAGCAAAGACATCAGCATGCAGAGCTCACGCTTTGACGTCACGTCCAGCATCACTGGCAGTCACACTGGACGAAGCAATTGCAGTTTTCGAAGCCAATTTGTCTTGAAAATGAAGCAGAATTGTGAAACATCCGAGCTTGAAGCAGTAACGGCAGAACGAAAACCAGTGATATGAGACGGGAAATCATCGCGAGGCCTAAGGAAAAAGTTTGACATACTTAGAGTATACGGAGTTCAAAATCCGAGAGAGAAGTCCACAGGAGATACGGTAACCGATACAACTGCTACAATAAATAAAGAAAATCCCTCAAGATAATCCTGCGGAAACGCTGCTCAGGACTCAAGAGCGGCAATGTAGGCGAACAAATCGAAAGGAAGAGCGCATTAATGTAACAGCTGGACGTGATTCCGAGATAAATTGCGAACAAAAAGGTAAATCACAAGAAAACTAGTCCATGGCCAATCAAGGGATCTTTGTCCTTTATTTGTATAAAAAAATGAGGGTCAGGCAGGTGATACAATCGTCTTTGAAGATTTTCTCAACTTTCAGCTCTGAATGGTTCCGTAAATTAAGGAACTGTCGTCTGATGGCACTTCAAAAATCGCTTTTATCTTGTCTCATTTCTTCCGATAGCTGGAAAATGAGAGAACATTTCCAAAGAGGCCGTTAGGTTGTTAATGCTAGAAGTTATGCTATAATAGAGGAGAGAGACTTTTACGGACTCTCTCGCAATTGGCGCTTTGCGACCTAGAGCTTCTCGACCAGCAAATCAATGTATGTATGTTATGGGCACTACCGCTTGTCAGCGACAGCACCAGTAGATAGACGCGCTCGAGCGCAGCTTCACTTACTTGCTTTGTTGCTTTATTAAGAAAATACGTTAACATATTAAGTACCCACTCAAAATAATCTTTAGGCAAAATCTTAGCTTTCAAATTGGTTGCCAAACGAAAAACATGCGTTCGTAGAGCCAATCTTTCAGCAACATTCACCGAACGCAGGCGTTCCAACATTCGGACGAGTTTTATGACCAGGTCAGTGACTTGATGCTTCATAAGGAAAAAGCAGCAATATTTCTTCTTTTAGAAGTCACTTTCATAGAGAGTTAATAGAATACTTTACGTATTACAAATAGCTTAGTATCTTTTGTATAGCATCTCTGCTGTTCGAAGATGTCCAGAAATTCCCGGCTGTCTCACACGAGTCTCTCGCCCCGGCAGTCAGACCGGGCGTCCCACAGAAGCAATCAGGCGGTGTAATCCTGCTCTGTCATTCACTTCAGGTTCCACAAATCAGTTGCCGAGAGTTTGTCTCTCCAAGTCAGTAAGAACCTCCAGAAATGTAAGCTACGAAATCACTTGTAAGTTCCTCCTGCAGCCTAAATCGGCTTTTAAGAAAAACCTTCAACTTTTCACAGCGCAGATTAAAGGATCGATTTTGTGAGGATTGAGTAAAGTGAAAAATTGCGCGGCGCCAATGAATAGCGTACTTCTTATCATGACAAAAAACAAAAATTTAACGAGCCTCTTGACCTTCCTAGGTAAATTTTAGCCAAGTGTGAAAATGGGGCTAATGGATGAAAAATTATTTGCATAGAAAATTGACGTTACTTTCGTACATTATATTTCCACCGGCACATAGCACAGCGGATTTGTAAAATTCTGCTGGGAGTTGTTGCAGTCGATACAAACGCGAGCTAAAACTTCGCTGTACTTCATGGCCGTGTACGATGGAAGATTTGGCAAACAAGTGAAAACATCTTGCATTCATCCCTCACGCGAACAACTCGCTGAATTGATACCATAGAATTCCATGTAAAATCCTGCAATAGGCAATCAGCGATCAGTTAATTTTTTACAATTTTTTACTACCAGTTTTGGGGAAATCAACTTTTTCCCCCAAAACATTCAGAAAATACAAAAAAGATACACAAAATCTCGTTTCTGCAGCCTTGAAAACGAACGCGCAATTTTCAGTTACATTCATCACGTTCGAGCGAGTTGCTTTGCGCTCGTGCTCCCCTACTGAAGTGCATCTCCCCATATTTTTTATTGAATTAATGGGAACATTTTATCTGTTCTCATGGTACCCGACGCTGACAGATGTAAATAAAAAACTGATTTCAAAACATAAATGTCGAAAAAGAGTGACGAAGGTACACACTTACATCATGGCTCAAGCGCGATGGGCAACCGCTACAAACTAAAGTTGAAGCTTGTCCTTCTCTCCTGATGCGACAGGAAAAATTAATAGTTTTAGCCAGTTTTCCCTTTAATTTCAAGATGAGGCATACCAATGAGAACATTCACAAAATTTTTCATACATAGCTCATAGCTTGTCAAATCCCTTTCGAGCTTCAACATTCCCAATCTATGTATATAAGAGTCAGAATGCAATGGGAACGAGGGTGTAAGCTCACGAACATTTTAGGAAGCATTTACTGAAGTGAGAACTCCCTAACTTAATTCAACCCAAAGGGTGCTCTCATTTAACAGCTGCTCAGTACATTGCTCACTTAAACTTTAAACTAGCAAAGGCCCGACAAGGCGTCGCGTACCGTCAACTAGGACTAATGTGATGGTTGCTACTACTATAAAGGGACCGGTGAAACCAACATTCGTTCCCACCCATGTCAACATTGAGGCTAGATTTTCAACGCACGTCGTGCATTTCATGACGGTCACACTGATAAAATACGGTTGCTCTTTACCCTATTCAACTTTTTAAAAGTCAGTTTTTCAATTAGAATTTGTTATGAAAGATGGAAAATTGTAAAATGAGTTAAGCTCCATGGCAACGACTTCGAATAACTTGCGTTATTAAGCTTCACCTTTTCTAGGAATGTATTCATTAAGCTGATGCGCTTAAATGGCGCACTTGTGAATAAATGCTAGTTCAGCTTTCCTAGTAACTTTTAGGTAGACATATGCCATTTAGTTGTTTTATTGAATTTTAAAGAGGTCTGACAAAGTTTCTGTTAAAGCCTTTTCAAATAACTGAAAATACTTTCAAGTAAAAGGCAAGAAAAATTAGGATACATATATCATTACAATAAACAAAACAATGTTGTCTACTTCCACCAGCACAAATGCAGTGCATTGCATTCGTACGGTGAAAATTTGACATTGACCGCAAGAAAAGCTTTCTTTCCTCGGGGTCTCGTGAAGCTGATAGGTAGAAATAAAGCAGCCCCTTTCGCTCTAAATTAGGAAGTAAACTAGACGCCTCGGCCGTCCCTAAACCACTGCTTCACAGAAGGTCGTCCGTGCAAAGTTTTGTCACCAGGCCCAATACTTGGCTACTCATTCTCAAGACTCAACTCAGCATCTCAAGAATTTTCTCATGCCATCAAAAGGCTCGCTTCCAATTCATTTGAATTGGGAATTTCTCAAGAAAATCTAACCAAAAAGATTTCTTCTGGGAAATCATTCTTTCTTTACCCATGGTATTTTCTAAAACTTATTTTCTTTATCCAATTTGCGGGTGTTTCAATTCGGGATGAGAATTTGTCGAGAGCTGCTTGTTTTTGGGTAATGCTATTGAAGAGGAATCCGCGGCAATCTATTCAAAGCCTGATCGACCCCAACTTAAATTTAGACTCAAAGTTGCACTCTTTGTGAACTGGGTCCTGAGAACTCCTTTTCACGCCCCTGCGGTGAATGCAAAAAAGAAAACAATTATAATGGAAAGTTTACAGAGGTAAAAAGACTATATTAAACTGTAGGTATGTATAACAGCGAAGGTAAAAGCCAGTTTACAAACTAATCTTTACAATTTGATAACTTTAAATATATTAAATTGTCAGGAAATACATTATCCATTAAAATGATAGAAAGGACTATGCTTTTTGCATACAAGAACAGTGGTTGCAGTTTCAAAAATGAAAAAGTATCAGTCGTCGCTACAATGGTGTCACGTAGTAGTACTACGATGGTGTCACGTAGTAGTACTACGATGGTGTCACGTAGTTGTACTACGATGGTGTCACGTAGTAGTACTACGATAGTGTCGAGTAGTAGTACTACGATAGTGTCGAGTAGTAGTACTACGATAGTGTCAAGAAGTAGTACTACGATGGTGTCAAGTAGTAGTACTACGATGGTGTCAAATAGTAGTAGTAGTAGTAGTAGTAGTAGTAGTAGTACGATGGTGTCAAGTAGTAGTAGTACTACGATGGTGGCAAGTAGTAGTACTACGATGGTGGCAAGTAGTAGTACTACGATGGTGTCAGGTAGTATTACTACACTGCAAGCAATTCAGGCAATTCCAGTAGAGCTGTTTCTGTCAGAGTAGCGCGGCGCATTTTGAATAAATTTGACGTACGGTGAAATTCAACAGCAGCCTAGAAAAAAAAAAATTTCAACGAAACAACAAAAATTGTTCATGACAACAAGGTGATGTAAATTGGCAAGTGCTCTGGACGAGGCCCCTGAGCCTTGGTCTTCTTAAGGGATTAAGAGAAGCAGCTACCTGATTGCTTCATATTTCCATGGATGGCTCGCGCGAACGTGGAGCAATAAAAAGAAAGCGCTTGCGTTTGAGACAAGAACGATATAAGCAACAGTGACGTTATGGGTGTGTTGTTAACCGAGTCTTTTGAAATAGTGCACTCCACCCTCTTGACCATTTACTGTCCAAATTATTTTCAAGTGGACTAATATTTTCTTCATATTATATATATTTTCCCAAGTGACAATGGGGATAAAAAACAGTAAAGCTATATTTCTGTACGTAGGCTACACATTTGTGTAACCATATGCATAATATCTGTAGCAGTAATTATAATAACTTCGCCGCGTTTGGCACATGGGGCAGTAGGGGTTAACAGGAAGCAAATGCGCCCCTGAAATGAGACTCACCCCCCCCTAAATGAGACTCGCCC
>VOMN01113642.1:0-25541 GCA_014899125.1 Orchestia grillus | reverse complement strand
GTTTGATTTTGATAAATTTTATTTGACCCAACTGGTCACGTGTTGTTTAGTATAACACTAAAACTCTGGTCGTCTTGCTTGTTTGTTTGAAACCGTGCGCAGAAGAGAAAATGTAGGTTAAGATTCGTAAACATCCACTGGGTTTTAAAGTTATTACCCACATTTTATTATTTTAAATTTAAAACCCAGTGGATGTTTACGAATCTTAACCTACAATATGGATCCTGGGCGTCCCTTATTCTAATAAATAAGAAGAGAAAATATTAACTTATGTCATGTAAAAGAAAGGAATTTAAGTCGGGCAAGTTAGTAAAGTGGATATGGGAATTAAAGAGGGCAGACTCGTTTGTCCGTCGGCTCTGAGATATTCGAATTTTATACTCTTCGTTTAATCCTGTATTGTGGATACTGACTTAACTGCATTGGATATATTTCTGGATACAGTTTGCCTATAAGAGTCGATATTCTGTAATTTCGATTATTTATTAGCAATTTATGATTTAATTTTATTTGACCCAACGGGTCACTGGTTGTCTAGTTGTCGATAAAACCGTGATCTTTAAAGAACATATATCATATATTTGGGCTAGGGTATCAAAATCGATTGGGATTTTCAACAAAATCAAAAATATACTACCTGCATTAGCGTTAAAAATAATGTACACATCGTTAATTTGTCCGAATTTGCAATATGGAATAGAATCATGACATGGAACTAACAAAAACAATACGAACATACTTTTTACTCTACAAAAAAAAGAGCCATTAAAGTGATAAGTAATTGGAAATAGAATGTGCGCACAAATAACTCATATAAATGATTGAAAATTCTTGAGCTATCTAATCTCTACCAATATTCCCTCTGTGCATTCATGTATAAAACTTTGAGTGATGAAGGCGATGAAGACCTGAAGTTCCTGCTCAAACTAGCCATCATGAATATATGACTATGAACCCCAGTAAATTTATACTTCTATAGTTCCCTATTATTCCAAAACCAGATCACGATTAGATTTGCACTAGAACGTATAAAAACGTGGAACTCATTGCCGTCTGCCGTTCGTGAGATAAGTACACTCTAAGCCTTCAAAAGGAATCGTGAATCATATTTCCTACCAAGATACTAAAGACATTATTCAATTATAGTCTCATATCCCAAAAGACTGTTAAAAAACCCTTCACATTGTATGTCGGTAATTCAATTCACAGTATATTACAGAATGTATAGTCTCCATTGACTAGACATAAGTGAATTCCTAATTTTAAATCATATATTTTCCGCGTATTGAATCCTGGACTTGGTCAGTCTTGTGCACGCTAAGTATGAGTGCATTAGGATATTTACATGTATGTGTACGCTTAACATGTAGTCCTGCTGGATGCCCTAGATGTCATAGAACTTATTCGGGCCCGCAAGTAGCTATGTATAAAAAGGTGTCCATTGTAATGGTATGAGAAATCCATGTATGTAATATCTTTAAATGATGTATGATATCGCTTGCAGTAATAAATTGTTTCGAATTGCTTCAAATTGACATATTTCATATTCACATCAGATGAAACTTATTTATTTTAATAGATAGTTTAACTTCTAACTAGTCGGTGTGTTTCGAGCAGTTTATTTATATGTGAGGGAGAGTTACAAAGTCAACTTTAGTAATCCTGTAAACTAGCTAGGAAAAATGATCTTGAAGATTGAAATCAATCAGTAGTGATATCCTGTGAGGTAGACAAAAAACCTGAAAACAGTTCATAAACTGTTTGGAAAATGAGATAAATTATAATTACGTATAAAATTTTATTATTATCTTATACATCAAATCTTGCACCAACATTCAAGCAAATTAAATACCTAGAGAAATAGCAGCTGTCTTAAATTTAATACTTCAACAAATAACAGCTTGCTTATCTATTTCTTTGTATCACACTATCCAATTCTCGGTTGGTCGTACAAGCTGCGATATCACAGCATCATAGTCGAGTTCCTGCAGCAATGTTGCTTTCCAAACCCTCGTAAAAGACAAAGCAGAATCAATAATCAAAATTCAAAGCTCGTAGAGGTAGCTGCTGGTTTTTGTTAAATATAATTTTGAGGAGCATTGTCCAGGCATTAGCGACTATGTTTGGGTGTACCAGGTACATACTGTATATGCCATGAACTATGGTTAAACAAGACGTGAAATGTAAATATTTGTCTTGATTCAAACGTACGAAGCTGTGATGTTCTAACCGGTTTGATGGCAAAATTATTTAATTTAATGATTCTTCGTAAAAGGCCTAATTTTTAAACGTGAGCAAATACCAGTACAGTAAAAATAGGAATCTTTCATGAATGTACATGAACAATAATTCTACGGTTTTCATAACTTAATTTAATGATTCATAGAATCAAATTCGGAGTGAAATTTGCCAACAAATAACATGTGCAACTTACCTAATATATATCTTACGACTTTTTAAAATTCTTCAAAGACACTAACCATCATCAGCTTATACATACATTCACAATTGTATTTTAAAACATCTGGAGCATAAATGGCATTACACTTTTGTTTGAAATCGCAAATTTGTCCAAAAATGACGCCTAACATCCAGTACGAGTTTCGTCGGCGACACTAGCGGCCCTCGAGTTGAAATGAGTGATGCATCCACACGGCCGGAGGTTCGGTGACGCCGTGAAAATTTTTGAAGCAGTTGTGGCGTGTTCAAGTATACCGAGATGTGACCACAGTGATGATGCAGAGACAATTTACATTTTGACCAGCATATTTGTAAAACGTATTGTGCGAAATTATTTACGTAATTGCCTTTCTTTTTTAGTGGAAACATACAACCTACTTGACGTATTCGAAGTTAAAAACATGGTCAACGATTCTGAATTTGTTCATTCTTCTTGAGCCGTTAGTTCATGTGGAGCTCAAGTTTTGCGGAGTACCGTGGTATTAATATGCTTATTTTTTTTTATATTTGATATAGTTCAAAGGCTTAATTAAGTCGGCGAGCACAGTTAGACATGAGAAAACGCTCATGAGACGTTCACATGAACACACGTGGCAAGATAAAACATAAAATTTAACTACCTCTCAGTTAGAGAAGAATAATGCGACTTGCTACACTGCGAGGGGAGTATTCAACTGATCGGGGTGCACGTCCAGGACAAAAAGAAGATCTCCTCAAATTCTGATGGCAAAAGTAATATACCAAAACATAGCAAAGTTAAATCTGTTTATGACTTCACCGGCTGAGTAATACATAGATTACTCACTTGTCATCAAGATGGAGACTTATCGGCCCCAATGAAATACGTGCTATCTCGCACCCTGGCTGGGAAACGCCGGTACAGACAAATTCACGAGATGAAGGGGGAAAATAGAGCGGGACAATCCTCGAGACCTCCGAGGTTCTACTCCCACAGCTCCAGAAAAAATTTCCTTGGGACTTATCTTTAATATCGCAGTTCACCGTATCACAGACACTAGGATCGCTCATTGCTGGGATGAAAGGTGGGAAGCTGTTAATGTTTTTTGCAGGTTCAGCTTAAAGTCAAATCTCCGTGGAAAGTTTTCAATCATATTCGAAATGTTCCCGTGATTGATAAAAAGTTTGTAGTCGAGAGATTATCCCAATTGTTAGAGTAGTTCGTAGAGTCACACGTTTTGTGAGGTCGGCTGTGAGGTGGGTCTCCGTTGGTCATTTTGCATTTAACACCATCGCTCGAAAAATTGATCCCCATTACGCAATTGCGTTTTTCTTGGTTTTGTGTACCGCAGCGGCGAGTTTCAGCCAAGCGATGCGCGCACGCCAATCAAGGTAGGCTGTGAACATATTAGGGGTGAATTTATTTAGTCATAAATCAATACTTATAGGAGATGAACCATTTTCTCACCCCATCCTCACCAGTTTCTCAGCACAGATGTACATGTGTAGAATTAGACAATGGTCTCATTGGGTGTTAGTACATTGATTTACGCTTGTCCGGATCTTTGTAATCAAATTACACGATAGAAGCGCAAAAATAAATTGAATCTTATTGTTTATTGTGCATGGCCTAGTTAACTGCCACTGTCCACATAAGTGGACACCGTGGTTAATGCATTCAATCAGCTACTGTCGACCAGACCGTGAAAATGCACAGCCGTCACCTGGGCAGCGACTGCTAACCTAATAAGGAGCAGTTTATTTCTTAAAGGAACGAAATTTCATGTGAACAGTCGTTCACATTTTATGGACTTGTGTGCATGTGGACCATAGTTTTGAGTGAATCATACCAATTAAAGACTAGATTGTATTATTTCTAAGGTCTCTCAGGAATGATGTGGTCCTTTTAGGGTTAACGCTGAACAGGTTAAGTAGCATTTCAGGATCATTTTGTAAACTACTCATGAGAAAGTTACGAAGGGCGGTCACCCAAATCGGCCCAGCTCTGCGGATCACTGCTATGGTCGGTCTCGAGAGCGGACGAAAGCTTGTCCACTTCGAAGGAAGATCTCTGCAGTAGGATGTCGCACCGTGGCAAGTTAGTGCGCATTGAAGTCGGTCATAGACTTCATCTTCGTGCATCTACTAAAATGGAAATAAATTAAAGTATTCTCCCGTGACCACGATAAGTGCCCAAGGAATAAGCGTCACAGTGAGTAGGATGATGTGGGTGCCATGGTGTAGTGGTTAGCGTGATGGCCTCACAGCCGAAAGGACCTGGGTTCGAGCCTCGGCTCAGGTGAGGCTTTTCACGTGACTGCGGAGTACTTCCTTTGAAAAGGAAGTTTAAAGCACACATTCCTCACATCCCTCACCACACCAGTAGTTGTAAGGCATTGAAACCCAACAGTAAAATATGCTGGAAATAAAGGTTCTTCTACTCAAATGAAATGTGATAATACTGATGGTACTTTGCTTCTCAACCTGTGAAAAACCAGAAGTTAATGTCGAAAGTACATACATAAATATGACAAAAAATTACGCGGTTAAACTTTAGAATACCTTAAAATTAATTTTGGTGAGGAGGAAAATAGACGCGAGAACCAAGAAAGATTTAATACGTAAAATAGATAAAAAACGGCTAACAATTCTTCCTTCTAATTGAGATAGTAAAAATTTCCTCACATTTACTACGTTGCCTAAGAAGCAGAAATGAAAGTTAAGTAGTTCTATCAAAAGAATTTAAGGCACGTACATGAATGAATTCACTCTATAGCCAACTATATATAGAGAGAGACTCAGAAGCAAAATACCGCATTCCCTTAGCAAGTCGCTGCAAATGTTGATACCCAGCAGTAGTTCACATCACCCTTGCATGCAAACAACAGTTCGTCATGGCACATTGGTTCAAATGAGCCGAAGAAGAAGTCGTTACGTTATGGGGTGAAGTAATTCGATAACTGAGCTGTGGTATCAAAGGCTTGTGATCTTATACTCGGCAATGCGTGTTTTGGCAGCTCTTGGAAACTAAACGAAACCATGTGAGGGATTTTGTAGCTCTATAGCTAATCAACTTCAAAGCCTACGTACTCAATAAATGCCATGTATTCATCAGGCTGGTTTCGTTAACGACTTCAAAATAACCAATTTCCTGGGGAAATAGCAGTTCAAATGTACTTGTATATTAGTAACAATTCACGGGATTATCTCCACATGAATAACAATGTGTTAGAGTATATACACGTAAGTAACAATACACGAGAGAGATTATCTTCACATGAGTAACAATGTGCATGAGTATCCCATCAGTAACAATGTACCAAAGAGATTATCCCCGTATGATTAGCAATTCACACGAGATTAACGGACGAGACTATTCACCTCGCTGAGCTGTACTTGGACGAACTTCTCAGCAGCCTATGTATATGCCTTATATATCTTCACTGAGCAGCCTCATATAAATAACAGCATTAGCCACCTTATTGGAAATAGGTAACTCATTAGCCAGCATTAGACTAGGTACTTAATTACCATAGATACCTCATTAGCCAAAGGCACCTCATTTGATTAGATACTCCATTATGCAGAAGTTCCTCGTTAGATCGGACGCTCTTTACCCATAGGCACCTTGTTATTAGACATACCTACCTCATTAGTCTAGGTATCCATCACATGAGTTACCCGAACTACCCCAGCATACTTCAGCACAGCTACTCTAGCACAGTTACCTCTACACAGTTACCTCAGCACAGTTATCTCAGTACAGTTATCTCCGCACAATTAACTCAGCACACATTCCTAGCTCAGTCACCTTAGCACACTTACCCTAGAACTGTTACATTAGCACAATCACCTCAGCTCAGTTACCCCAACACACTTACCCCAGCACAGTTACCTCAGCAGTTACCCTAGCACACTTACCCTAGCACAGTTATCTCAGCACAGTTACCACAACACATCTATTCTACCATAATCACCCGCACACAGTTGCCCCAGCAAAGTTACTCTAGCACAGTTAACCTAGCACAGTTAACCTATCGCAGTTAACCTAGCACAGTTAGTTACCTCAATAAAGGTATCCCAAGACAGTTACCCCCAAGACAGTTACCCCCAAGGCAGTTACCCCCAACCCAGTTACTCCATGACCCCCTCGTGCTGCCGGCCGTAGCGGCTCCAGTTGAGCTGCACCACAGCTCGCGGCACGGCGTAGTCTTCGAAGTCGACAAAGTCCGTCATGATGACGTTGCAGCCGCCCTTTCTGGGGAGAACACCACAGCGACGCTGTTCACTACTGCGTAGGACTAGCAACATGGTGTTTTGTGGCAGTATGGACTGGACTTAAAGACTTTCAGGGCTGTGTTTACTTTGTTATTTGGCATCTGGAGGACCATCAACATAAGAGGTGTCATGTTGCAATGTTATAATTTGGTCTCTCGAGGACCACCAACACGGTGGTGTTATGTTGTAATTTGGCCTCTCGAGGACCACCAACACGGTGGTCTTATGTTGTAATTTGACCGGTTATCTTTTTTACGAGTTAGTGAAGCATCTGCGTAAGAGGTGCGATAGAACGAATGCTATGGGCGTTCAGTGATCACTTATACTAAAACGATTTCACGATGAATGAAAAGCAATTCTTGCAGGGCGGATATCTTCATATCTTCAGTAACAATGACTTTTAAAGGAAGAATACGAGTAGGGCGAGGAGAATGTTTCGGAGAACTAATTCAAAACTTTATGCTCACGAAAGACATTTTCAGAAATATGCCACGCACGAAAATTTCCTAACATTCACATGTAGCATTGAACTCGTCATAAGCTCCCTATCAGAGGCGGCTACCACCTGTCAGCGAGCAGAGAAAGGTTGTCGAGCACAGCCCTGTTGGCCGGCGCCGCCATCTTGGCCTCCAGCGTGCTGCACAGGTTGCTCAGCATGAACGCTGATGTCGCAGGCGTCAGCACGCACCTGTCCAAGCATACCGTCCTATGTGAGTGTGTGCATCCGTGCGTACACATGAGCATCCCATGTGTACACATGAGCGTCGTACACATGAGTGTACACATGAGCATCCCGTGCGTACACATGAGCGTCCTGTGTGTACCCATGAGTGTACTGTGTGTGCCCATGAGTGTACTGTGTGTACCCATGAGTGTACTGTGTGTACACATGAGTGTACTGTGTGTACACATGAAGCTAAGCATTGCATTGCTTCAATTGGCAGTAAGTGCAAGTAGAACCTCCCAAATCTGGAATTCTGCCCCGCGGCAACATGGATCATCCCCTATCATCTCTCTGCCCCGCATGGATGACGGGTGCGGGAGCCGGAGAGATTTCAAAGCATTTCGGTCAAGCGCAAAATTTGCTTCTGAAATTCCTAGCCTATAAGCCCAGTTTTTGTGGTTTGTGAATGGCCTCAGAATTATAGCTTATTGTATTGTTGAATATATGGTATTTTTTTTAATAGCCTAAACACGTTAAATTTTATATTTATTACATTTTAAATGACCAAAAATTTTTCCAATTTCTAGAAGTGCAGCTCTTCCAAAGTGATACTCTCAATCTTCACAGCTGAACACCGCAGCTGCACACCACAGCTGGATACTAAAACTGGACACACCAGAACTGGACACCACAGATAGATACAACAGTTGGACACACCACGACTGGATGACACACCCCAGCAGGACACACCACAGCCAGACACACCCCTGCTGGGCACACCCCAGCTGGGCACACCCCAGCTGGACTCACCCCAGCTGGACTCACCCCAGCTGAACACTCCCCAGTTAGATACACCACAGCTGGACACACCCCTGCTGGACACACCCCAGCTGGACACACCCCAGCTGGACACCCACTGAGTTACGTGGAACAGCTCCGTGTTCCTGTCATCCAGCTGGGCTGCCAGGAACTCGAGCATCTGGGTGACGTCCGTGGTTCTGGGCCAGGGGTTGGGGATCACGAAGCCCGTCCACAGGAAGTTCTGCGCGAAACTGTTCACGGCGTCCGAGCGGTAGAACACCAGCACCTGGCGCGCAGGTGGGGAAAGCGATTTAGCCCCCTATGTCCTAATGAGACACACATGTAACCCTCTATGTCCTCATGAGACACACATGTAACCCTCCATGACCTAATGGTACACACATGTAACCCTGTATGTCCTAATGAGACATACATGTAACCCTCTATGTCCTAATGAGACATACATGTAACCCTCTATGTCCTAATGAACATATACGTAACCCTCTATGTCCTAATGAGCCACACCTGTAATCTTCTATGTTCTAGGACGACATATATGTAATCCTCTATCTCCTGAGAAGACTCACATGTAACCCTTTATGTCCCACGATGACATACATGCAACCCTCTATGTCCTTGGAAAACATACACATTCAGTGTCAGGACATATGTACTTTAAGTATATGCACGACGCTATTTTTGATGCATTTTAAAAATTTGATTCTGTGCTGTGCTGTAAATATTCTGGTAATCGAATGTTCTCAGAAACACCTGTACCCTTGACTTTGAGCCAGGGCTTCAAATTTCCAAAATACATATAAAATAAAGTCGTAAATCTTTACATCCGAAGAAGACATAACGTGTATCCCTCTGTACCCTCAGAAGACATGTACTGTACATAGGCCCCCATAGAAAACGTATATTTGGGAATATTTAAGAACACTATTTGGATATATGCATCATTTTTCAAACGATTGATAATTTTCTGATCTCTATATGCAAACTTCTTAGATATGCTTATGTTGCCCATGTATCCCAATAAAATGGATCAACTGTACTTTATTTCCCCTGTAATTAATTCAGGGTATACAGGGTAAATTAAACCCCGCGTTCCTGCCCGTATTCAGATGTTCTGGGCGTTTCAAGGACGAGTGAACTTGTGCTCATTCAACTTGAATTTCTCAACTTAATCTGAGTAAACTGGCTAGAACCTCGGTTGAAGGAAAACACAGCCGGAAACGAGTTTGCTCGCTTTATCTTAGCCGCTCTCGGCACAAGTTGGCCATTCCCGAGAGTACGCCTGCGTCGTTTTGAAATTGCGAGTTTTGTCGGAAAACCTACAAAAGAAGGGGTGAAGCTCTGCATGTTACATGTTTAAGTCATTGGAGAGAAGTTCCCATTGCTTTACATTGAAAAAGGAGCACTGCGCACACACTGCAACAGCCCGCACTGCTTATAGGAGGGTTGTATCTGAGTGGGAGTAGTAGTCCTAGCGTGACAGAGAATTTTACTAAAAGTGCTTTCAGGAATAGAGGCCACGAGCATTCTATATACTTTATAATACTATCAATAGTATAACGTGACCCAGAATCTGACCCAACATGGCTAATAGCCAAAATAAGACAAACAGCAAGCTTTGAAAAAATTTGAAACAGCGGAGGGCTACGGCACCTGGTAGCTGTTTTGGTTGAGGTGGTCGAGGGTGAGCTTGTGGAGGGGCATGACGGGGCACAGGGCCCCCCTGAAGGCCTGCTCGATGGTAGCCACCAGACCGCGGTGGTCCGCGGGGGTGAAGTCGTACAGGTGCTGGAAGTCCAGCAGCACCACCTCGGACGGGTGCGTTGACAGGAACGCCGAGATCTGACAGACTCGCCTCCGTTAGTCCTTCACCGACCGAATTATTTTGGCGATAAGGCTGCGTTTAGCTTTGCAATGAAACTCACTTCAGCCTTATGCATGTATGCAATACGGCTGCGTTTAGCTGTACACGGAATGTGAGCGGCGACCTTTCGAGAGTGGAGTTTAAAATTGACTTTCAGAGGACAGTACAGGGCTACAGCCCTTTGGACGTAGTGCTGTTCTCGTGCAACACTTCACAGCGACCTCTTTGTCTCAGAAAATATCGAAATTTATTTCATCCCTAGTCAAGGGTCATTAAATCGAGTTCAAGAATCATCTCAGATGGAATTTGATCTAACAGACATCAAAATGAATGTTTCTAAGCAAGTTTCATTTTGGACATGACATGATCCTAGCACATCCAAGGACTGTTCGTGCATACACATGAGTTATTTTATTTGAATGAAATAAAAATACGTGCCACGCAAGGTTACGAAGCATCTACGTCATATACAATATGTAACCTCTATGCCCATCAAGGCAGGAATTCTTGGTAGTGCACCAGTGCACGAAATACCAGTTTTCCATTAAAAAAGAGCACCCCACATAAAACACCCGTTTTTCATTCAAACAAAAGAGCACCCCACATAAAATACCAGTTTTCCATTCAAACCAAAGAGCACCCCACATAAAATACCAGTTTTCCATTCAAACCAAAGAGCACCCCACATAAAATACCAGTTTTCCATCAAACAAAAGAGTACAACACACATTCAGCAGCGCTGCGATACTGGATCTGGCCATCAGAAAGCAAGCAACAGAGCACACTCCACTGCACTGGCTTCAGTCAGAGTTCTTACGTAGTAAATAATCAGCAAAAAGCGAGCAGGAGCCCTCAGCAGACACACATCGGCAGCTCGACACGCCCCTCAAGTCCCTACCTCCTCCAGCACGAGCTGCATGTCGTCCCCGAAGAGGCCGTGCACGAAGTGGAAGCGTCCGTCTTTCTCCATGACGCGCAGGTCGAAGTATCTGTCGAAGGCCTTATAAAAACCTCACAAAAACCTCCTGATGAGGCTTGTGCACGGTACCGACTACTGAAGGACCAGTTCCCTGGCAAGGCTTGGGCGGGATATCGGCAACCAATGGCAAGGCTTACTAATGCTTCTGATGGGTGTACAAGTTAATGGATTTTTTTAGAGTGTTTGTAGGATGTTACTCATAACTCATACGAGTTGTAAGTGAATATTTTTTGCAAGAAACACAAATGCGTTGCATTTGTAGACGCATTTTTAGATGCATGTAAATACCTGCCAACATAACTCATAAATATTAATTTACTCATAAATTATTAAAGTGATTAGGCTGTCAGCGATGTCATTGAGCAATGCAGCTCCGTCACTCAGACTCCGGACTTTTGTTTTTTACCTCAGCCTCTATTTAGTCTTGGATCTCAGCCTCACTCCTAGGCATTTCAATTGAGCCTCAAAACTCACTGATGGAACTTAGCCTTAAAAAGCTCAGCCTTTTAATGTTAACTCAGCCTCTAGGCATAGCCATGGAACTCAGCCTCAAGCAGCCCGACGTTAAAATTCAACTACATTAATCAGGCCATATAATTCAGCCTCAAGGTTCACTTTTAAAGTTTGATGCCAGGACAAATTCGAATCTCCCCGCGTATGAAAACCTGATTTCATACTATGAAATATGAACTGGATTGCAAATTCAAATAACAAAATTAAGATCTTGTAGTTCCATCGACCGCTACGCTCAATATCGCACCATGTAAAACGCCCCACGCGCTGCCGCTGTGCTGTAGAGTTACTAACGATTGCTGTGAATATATGAAGTGGTAAATTTGGTCACTTCGTAGTACAATATCGCACTGACTCGTCAGAAAAGTCATTGCTGCCATTACGGTAGTGCTCTGAGTTGGCGGACGTCATAAGTCTTTTAGCTATGGTAATACCACCCTGACAAACTTCAAAAGTACGTTAAATGTTGTTGTAGTAGAAGGAAAAACTGCGCTGTAGTTACTTCAGTGGTAGAGTAAATGAATATGCACAAGAAGTACAGAAATACATATATAGTACTGCACTGACATCACAGCAGCCGTAGACATCACTGCTTCAGTAAACACCACTGCTTCAGTAGACACCACTGCTTCAGTAGACATCACTGCATCAGTAGACATCACTGCTTCAGTAGACACCACTGCTTCAGTAGACACCACTGCTTCAGTAGACACCACTGCTTCAGTAGACACCACTGCTTCAGTAGACACCACTGCTTCAGTAGACACCACTGCGTCAGTAGACACCACTGCGTCAGTAGACACCACTGCTTCAGTAGACATCACTGCGTCAGTAGACACCACTGCTTCAGTAGACATCACTGCGTCAATAGACACCACTGCATCAGTAGACAACACTGCGTCAGTAGACACCACTGCTTCAGTAGACACCACTGCGTCAGTAGACACCACTGCGTCAGTAGACACCACTGCTTCAGCAGACGTACCTGACGCCGTTGCTAAGCTGCTCCGTGAGCTGAGCGCGCTGAGTGACGCTCCAGCGCATGAAGGCTGGCCTGGCGATGCAGGGCGCGAGGGCGCTGAGTCTCCGCACGCTCTGCGACACGTCAGGCCCCAGCGGCCCCCACCGCAGGTTGGCTGTGCACGAGTCGTGGCTGCCTGCCCACGGTACAGGTCCTCTTTGCTACTGGTGACTTCATTGGGTCTTCAGTGTTGGGGGTGTCGATGTATTCTGGGGCTATCGTCTGAGTGGTGCTCGTTTGCAGGTTTACTACTCGTAACTATCTTGACTCGTTAGTTTAATGGCTAATAGTGAAACTTGGTGGTTTTACTCTGAATGGCAATTGTTTGCAGATTTACTACCCGTAACTGTCTTGGATCTTAAGCTTAAGAGCTTCTAATAAATTCATTTTTTTTTTGGCTGATTGGTATTTGCTTACAGGTTTTTAAAATGTTCCAAAAACTGCGTTGATATTATTGATACGTGGTTTTCTTATGTCTGAAGTTTGTAAGCAGGGAATGAGATCTTGCAGTTCGGGTCTCAATTATATTTACGATTTGTATTTACAGGCTTTTGGGATGTTCCAAAAAGCTGGTATTGAGGCATCTAATAATTTTTTTACTCATATAACATATAACGGTTGTCAATGATGTCAAACGGTTCCGATCCGAACGATTTTATTTCCAGGTTCTTTGCATTTTAATAAAGCTGGTGTAGATGTGATTGATAAATGGTTCTCTTACGCCCAAAATGTGGTGGCTGTCGATGAATTCGGGTGATTCAAGTCTGAATGAGTTGTTTTTTTTGCAAGTTCTTGGCCTTTTTCTAAAGGCGGTTTGCGAGCGAGTCCGTAACTTAGCTAAGGAAATGCGGTCAGCTCATATGAGAGTCACTGACTTAGCCCAAGTTTCTTGTCACATTGAACACAAATAGCGTGTTGTACTTCAGGAAAAACTGATCCGTCGTTTTTAAAGCGTGAGGAAAAGTCTTCATCTTTCAAAAGCGGTCAACCAAGTGAAAAAGTGAACTTAATTGAATTAGGCAAAAATACGTGCATGCTCTTACCTACATTCCTGCTCGATCACAACCTCATAAATAGAAGCATTGTATTTGACAGGTCAAATTCATTGGATGTGCACTACTTCTTTCGATATGAGCGTCGATTTACGACGTAATAAAAAGTCGTAAACTCGTCACATCAAACTTTGCTAGCAATTAGTCGTCCCGGAAATTAGCGGTTACGAGCCGCGACGCCATGCCTTTCCCCACAATCTCACCCCGCGGACACGGTTGTCTGGGGTTGACAGGTCAAGAAATTGTTAATTTGCACCCGTAATTAGGTGAGCTTTCAGACAGTGAAATGAACACTGGATGTGCACGAACGTGTTCCTGGTGCGGCGAGATCAGACGCAAAGATCGGCGTTTTTGTTTGCGGGGTGTTGCTAAGCAGCGCTGCAGCAGCGAAGGCCTCTGCGGCCAGCGTGATACTCGCTTCACTCACCGCAGTGTTGCTGCAGGGAAATGATGTTCGCTTCCACAGCTTGTTTACAACTGATATTTTAGAGCTGATTCATTATTGACGAATATTTAGGGTAGCAAGAAACATAGGAATGTAGGTAAATGTTAGTAATTTTGCTTACGAGTTGTTCTATTTACTCAGGGCTAAGCGAGGGAGAGGGAGAAGCGGTAATCCTGATGCTAGTGTTGTTTTTAGATAAGCCAAAGTGGTTGGTAAATTTTCAAACTGTTTTCAAAACATTTTGCTGTCCTCTATTTTTCAATACATTTTTACGTCATTTACTCAATTCAGAAGTACATATATCATTTAAGTTTCCAAATTCATTTTTTCAAAATTATATTCAGGAGATCGATATCATCTTAACAAACACCCTACGTGTTGGACAGCAATGATTGAGCCGTGAGATTATTCGTAATTTTTGCAGGCCTCCGTTCACTGTTTGGGATTTCATTTAAACAGAGTCTCATTATTGTCTTTTTTCTAGCTGCTGGGAGCCAAGCTCTTCTTCCCAAACACGGCGCTGCTGTCGCCTGATTTGAAATGCAAGCAATTTCTGATACGGTGCGCTTTGCGTGATTAGGTAAACCTGTTTTATTTAACGAGATATTTAATTAACTTTTGTTTTTTCAGGTTTGTACTATATTACATTCTAACTTTTGTTATATGTAACGAATAATTTATTCTAATTCTAATTGCCATTCTTTTTAAAGTTCGATAAATTTCATAATAGCATTTCTACGGTTCCGTTAGATTATGCAAAATCCCTGTAAATACTAAAAATGTGCAAGAAATCTTGTCTTGCGGAAGAAGATCGTGGTAATATGTCAACACTATAAATATAGAAAAATATTCGATATAAATATTCGTCGAAATCACCGTACTATCAAATAAATTGTCTTTTTAGGTAAAACAAGCAGAAAGACCCAAGAAATGACTCATTTACGAAAGTTATTAGCAAAGAAGGTTAAGAAAATAAAGTTAGAAACTTCCACAACACATTTTTCTATCAGTAAAAATATTTTTGAAGTCAGTAAAAGCCTTATTAGGATATTGAAGAACGGAGGAAACCACAGCCTGCATTAAAAGTTTAAGTTATTTGTCATTCAATTCTTCTGCCATACTCAGTAACTGGGTACAGAAATGTAGAATTCCATCGACAACTTCCGAATAAAAATATTATTCTCATTTTTCTTTTGCTTCATGCAATCAAAGTGAATCTTAAATTAGGGCTTAGATGCATAGATCATTAAAAATAGTACAACTAGTTTATTTGAATACCCAATTGAGAATACTAATTTGAAAATAGTATGAATAGTTCTAAAACTTGCAACTTTTTGAAAATCATATGTATATATGCCGAGCAAAATATTCTTCAAAATTTTATTTATACAATCAAGCAGAATGCACTGCATTAGTTTGATATGGAAGTATATTATAAACACGAGTATATTATGTTAGTAGTTACTCAAGTGTAAATTTTATATGTATTTCTCCTGAATAAAAATTATTGTCCTAATAAAGTCATAAGCGAGGGACTTGGTACTATGTATTCTTACAATAAAACATATTTAGGTCTTAGCGAAAGGTGACTTTAATGACCAAGGAAATTTTTGCTTTTCAGAAAAATGGATACTCATTTGAGAGTTTCAAGTTATTCTATTTCGAACGACGTATCAAATTTCCAAACTTATAATAATCTGGATTCATCTTTTCAAAATTCATTTATATCCCATCTATAATAATTTATGGGAGTCCTGAAAAATTTCCCTTCACTCGTTTTAGGAATCAATGCTGCACGATGGAAGATGATTTGATCTTACAGTTTGATTTAAAAATGAGACGTTCCAGACATCAATTGCCTCAAAATTTATTCCAGGCAGATGCAGCATACATTATTTTACTTTCAGCCATTGAATTGCTTCGTGTTCTCAAATACGATAAATATTTTACGATGAAAATCAGAACGATCGATGCCCCTAATCGTTGACGCTTCCCAAGTAAAAGAGATGATATAAAAATATTGAACTGTCAACTTTGTTTTGCATATTTCTAGGCGTGTGCTTTAATGACGCGAAGATCAAAATTCCACCGAACATTCTTCCAATAACACTGATGCGCTTCAGAGCCTGATGCTGTACATAGGCTTAATCAATATGCTATACGATACGTACAATCAATACGCTATACGATACGTACAATCAATACGCTATACGATACGTGCAATCAATACATTCTAGCATGACTCCACACCCAATCACAATCCGCACGCCAACTTGCATCGAGTATCCGAGGTCCGAGTACCTGACTGTTTGAGGGGCTCCCACGAGCTCCGTTACACTTTTGCAAATCATCAATCGACACCTGCAATAATATTTTATGCGTGATTGAGTCTGATAACAAAGTTAGGATTTTTCTGTTATAATACCCTGGCGCTTTATTACGTCTGCTCTATATAGATGTGCTCTATCACGTAAGAAGCGGCCACAGATGCTTGCGATTATATTCAGTCTCGCTAGCTCATTTAAGACACTAGCACAGCACAGTGTTCTGCTTCATTTCAATGAATCCGCTTTTGTTCACGCATTAATAAAAATGATTAGCATTACGAACCTTTTTAAAGAAAATGCATGATCAAACACGCCTCACCAGTTCACTAGTTTTTTTAAGCGAGGGAAGTTTCAAACGACGCTTGTAATTTGCCCCAGCACAACTTGAACAGAGCTCGTGACTTTTCTTATCAATAATGCACGGGCGTGCCTTCAGGAATTTAACTTCGCGAAGCAATGCAACAGAGGCTAAAACTTTGTCACCTCATAGTACTTCTGCATTCCGAATGAAGAGAAAAAAGATGTCAAGGAAGTGGTTGCCTCGCTCATGGCCTTTATTGGATCAATACTTTTACTTTGTTGCATTTTTACGCGGACTTAAACATTCAATAACGTTGTTTCATGAATCCTAAATCTGGGCAATCATATCCAAAATATTCCGAATGATGAGCGTCCTTTATGGTATGACATGATTATGCACTTCACAGAACACTTTCGAAAAATATTTTCTAGAATTCTTGCCTTGTACGTTGGTGAAATGTACAACTTCAATGACTGTTCTGATACCTTAATCATTCCATGGATATATTTCTTATCGATTAGGAATTTTATAACAATGGTTCCCACGAATGTATACAACATTCTTTGTCCTCTGCATGAAATTACATCACATTGTCGTATTGATCAAGTTTTTCTCATTTCATGGACTGAATATCGCTGTCAAAATTGATTTCGTCATTATAAGACATGGTTTTTGAGTACTTCTTATTGAATTAAACCACTTCTGTGAACATTTTTGCACGTGATAAAAAGTACTCGTAATTGTCGACGCCACTTAGACAATGAACTGATTTCTGAAATTGCCTTTCACCTGCTCTAGAATTCTTCGCAGCTTTGCTTTCATGCTCGAGGTTTTCTTCCTCAAACGTTCACGCAGAAAGTGTGTTTGTGCGGACTACATCAACTAATTAATCTCTGTGCTTGGATTTAAAAACATGAAAAATATTAATTCCTATGTATAACATCTTTGTTATCCCGTATTTTTGCCTACGTCTGACACAAAACACAAAATTGGTCATATTCCAAGACAATAGTCCCTGATTACTTTTATTAATATGATGTTAAGAAGCATTTCACTCATATCACACGAATATGAACGCAAACTGTCATTTCCGGCTTAAGCGTATCTTTTTTTCTTGGCTCCATTCAAGGTCTTGCTGAAGATGTCTTTGCAGTGCGATACTGAGCGCTACAGCAATGCACTCGTTTTTCAACTGCAATGGTGCTTTGCGTGCCCCTAATTACGATAGCGCACTCGATAGGTCGCCGCCGCACCCTCAGCAGTAATGGACTTAGCTATTATAATTGTTACATTTGGAGCTCGAGAGCACCATGCACTGAATACGGTGGCCGAGGCACATGAATGTAGATGTCTGGATGTCTGTACTTTAATTTTTAAAATTACAGAGGCGTAAGTAGATCAGATGTAGTCGTCGAGTAGCTCTGCCATATTCTCGTGCGGTTGCGGTCGACATCATTGCAACGGAGGTCACTTGAAATGATTGTCTTGTGCTACATGCGTGAGCTGGCCTTGCTGCCCTCAAACTGGTAGAAAATTAAATTCTCGGAGATTTAGATTCAGGAAAAGGTTAATATCGTTTTATAAACGGTAGGGTCACCCCCGTCAGGCCAATTGACATGATTCGAGTTTAGCAGAATTTGAATGATTTGCATCAAGGGATGTGAATCTGTGCCCGTATACGATCGTTCAAAATTTCAGTGCTTAATTTGACATCTGCTCAACGTTGTGAAGAACATTTAAAGCAGTGTCTGAACGTTGGATTGACTTGAATTTGCAGAAATGACTTCAAACCTTCGCAGAATATATCACAATCACTGAAATTCACCGGGGATGCGACTGCGCAGACTGGGGTCGCCAGGGTCCGCTAGAGGCTCCCCTCAGAGTGCCTTGCACGCAGTTGTGTTTGACTGGGTCTTCTTGTGACAGAGTGATGCGATAAGAGTTAATAATTGGTCCCGATAACTCCATGCTTTAAATTAAAAACCGGATAGAGTAAAATAATACCGGCCTATACTGGCCTTGTTATTCCATGCATGACACTTTATAATGTTTCACAATTGGTTAGATTTTTTCACGTGTATTAGTTTTCATCTAGAAAATTTATTAAAAACTCTAGACAAATAACTGCAAATTATTTCGTTCACTGACTGAATAAATAATGCATATTTAGCAAAGCAATCTAATGTGATCTTAGGCTCCTGAAGTAATAATGTATTTGGCTCATCTATAGCAGCAATCTGAGATGACTAGCCAAGTTATTGCTAACCCAAAAACATAATTCAATTGGTCTGACCCAACCTGTCTCCTAACATACCCGAGTCTCCCTATAACTTTTTTTAGCAAAAGAGAGCTATCTTCCAAGAGTCATTGAGTCCTGACTACACTGCAACCGGTCGTTGCATGCGGGGAACATCGTACTAATCTCGTTCTCGTTTTATACATTGATTTGTCTTACATTGTATCGTAGGTGCAAGATTTCAGCAGGGGCTGAAGAAGGATCCATCGTCTCCTCGGTTCACGTTCACAACCACGAGGTCTGAAACGACACTCCGGACAAGGACAATTCACGATTTGTTTCTCCACTTTCATTTCCTAGAGCCGATAACAGGACGCGACGGGGACCGTATGGCACCACAACGCCGTCGCGGTCCATTGTTCAGACGCGAGGAATCGCAGGCCTCAAGGTCAGAACGTCAATATGTGCTCTCGATTGATTGCTACCAATCAGAACCACTCTTCAAGAAATGCGAGCCAGAATTTCAGACGAAGTTCGATTTACCGAAGAACACTATATCCTCTGTTCAACTCATGTAGTGGGCTCCATGGCGTACTGGTTAGCGCAATGGCCTTGCAGCCGGGACGTTCAGGGTTCGATCCCGGCTCAGATAAGGTATTTCACGCGACCATGGAGTACTTCCCTTGAGAAAGGTAGCTTAAACCACACATTCCTCACATCCCTCACCACGCCAGTAGTTATAGAGCATCGAAAACCCAACGGTAAAACGTGTTGGAATTAATAAAGGTTCTTTTGTAAAGTCACATTTTATGTTCACCCTTTCACTATGGGTTTTAGTCGTAAATTCTCATTGTTTCAGCCAAATTGGGATGAACACGAGTGCACAAAATACCGGCGGCTGCTTACGCACTATATGATTCTTTTAAAATACATGTTAGTCCATCTGGGATTGACTCCAACTAGCGACACGAATAATCACATCGAAATAAGTCAAGATCGTTTTGTTGCGTTCCCACTCACCTGGAATAAAAAGCCGCTGCAGTGGCATGTGCCGGACGTGGTCGGGTAAAAGTTTCATCCAGTGCGCCCTGTTGATGTTCTCTTCTTCGACAAGAGCGTACAGAGGAGCTCCAGCTTGCTCCTTTACCTCGGTAGCACACTCGTCTTCTTCACCTTTCAGGTCAGATTGGTCGTCCCAGCTGCTTTCTCTTATTTCTTGCAGCTGCATCTGCACCAGGTCTGACGATGCTCTTCGTCGGAACATATTCGAGGTATAATTCGGGTCTTCACATCTCAAGTCTTCAACTTGCAAGGGCAAAGGCTGGTTTAATTCTTTTGGGGCGTCTGTAGGTATTTTCGATCGTGTCCTTAACATCGCGAGTATTGCTGAAAATTTTCCTCTGTTGTCGGGTTGCGCTGCCTCCACCTGAACTTCTTCCTGGCTGTCATTATAGACGATGGGCTCGTTATTTTCCTTCCCAGATGGGCCTGAAGGGCTGGAATAGAAGTCTTCCATGACCTCTGGCACAAACCTTGGTCTTCCACAGCGTACGCCGCTTTGGTACCGTTCGCTCGCGTGCTGCCCAGATTGTGGGGCACGACTTCCTTTTACTGCTGTCCCCACGGAGGAATGTTCGGCACCATCTGCATTTGAAGTGGACGCGAAGAAATTGTTTCTCTTTAGAATTTTGATAGAGTTAATCCAACTCTCTTTTGGGTGCCGTTCAGAGAATTTATTTCTGATAAACAAAGGACTTTCTCGAAAGATATTCGGGTCATTCAGAGTCAACGTTTCCAGTTCAGTTTCCTCAGGATGGCAGTAGTTCAGAGAACCAAGTTGCTTGCCATTGAAATCTCCAGCAGAACTGTTGTTTTGATTTTGAATCGCAGTCACATTTTTATGCGTTACACGTTCTGATACAACGAACATCTTACTGTCAGGTCGATGTAAGTCGGCCTTGTCCTGCCGCTCACCGTTGTATTGAACGCTGCCGAAGTCGAGAACATTTTCAATGAAGTCGTTGTTCTGCTTGGCAGTGCTGCCCCTGCTGATGTTTGCAGAGCTCGGGTCCAGCAAGAGCGACTTGGAGAAGCTTGTGGACAGCAAAATATCACTTATCTGCTCCCAATCATTTTGTAAATTTGACTGGCGGCCGGACGATTTATCGTCTGTCGATAAGTGCACTCTACTGCTGAACATTTTACTGAAGAACTCAGGCTCAGCTGTATGTATGAGATCATCGCTGCTATTGTTCAGCGTGTTGTTCAGAGTGTTGTTCAGAGTGTTCATTGCGTTTGGTCAGGCATTTAAATCGCAGCTGCTTTACGACCTCCGGCTCTGGCTCTTTTCCTTCATGCGGAAGCACAATTTAGAAAAATGTTATTCAAGTTCGTCAGTAAAAATTATCATGCATGAAGTAGGATTTTTTGTACCGTTAATGAATTGTCAGGAAAACTTTCGCTTGTTAGTCGAGAGAGGAGTCGATCAAACGCTTGTATTTCTACACTGATGCACTAAAAGGAAGAATTGGTTAACAACATTTCCTACGAACAGTTTTTGCAACAAAGTTCTGATCAAATTTTGAGGTATTTTACTAGCTTTCTGCCTCAAAATTTCGAATTAATAGTTAAAATGAGGGCGATTTCTCCAACGGAAATTTTTGTACGGATCACTCCAATCGTGAGGGACGTAAAATAGCGTTAGCGCTCTGTTAAAACACGCTGACTTTCTCTTGAATCATGTGAAAATATATCTGAACGAGAAAATAAAATTTATTTATTTATACCAACACTTTTCATGCAAATGTACAGATCAAAATGCTTCTACTTTTGGCTCTAACTCCACGGACATGGCTATCTAAAGACCAAATCGGGCTTGACCTTGACTGTTAATAAATGATATTTATGGTTCTCTCAACCATAAAGGTGTCCGACCGCTGATGCAGAGTGATGAGGGCCAAGTAGTGTGACCACCGTACAGCTACTTTTTTTTTGAAAGATTATTTTGCTAGAAATCAAAGGCTTATGGTATTCTTATGATGGTATTGCTGATACGGAGAAAAAAAATGCTCGGCTCGGGTTTTTGTGGGACATACTGTACATGTAAAACACAGACTTGGGGGCTGGACCACCCAGGCTGAGATGCTCGCTAGTCCCCTTAGCCTTTCTAAAATCCAAGTTATTCGAAAAATTGATGAGAACTAGACCACCCATAACCTGTCACTGTTTTAAAATCCCGTTTGTTCGAATCTCTAATGATTTTGTTTTATTTCTAACAAGTATCAAATGCCAAGGAAAATATTTCATTCACTTGAGTTCCAATGAACTGTAGCCATGATACGATAGGAAATCCTTGATTGAATTGGTGAGAGTTGAGTTATGAATTTCTGTCCTATGTTACTACTGAAAAAAGAAAGAAAGAAAGAAAAATCGTTTATTCCGATATCATTCATATACAGAGCATGGTACATCGGGTTTTCAATCAGTAAAGTTACAGCCTTAAAATTAAAAATGTGAAAGTCAAGTGACACTTCTGATTGTGGTCAGTGACTACAACCTTAAAATTACGGGTGGAAGTTGCATTGAAACCTCGAATTGTGATTCATAATTTTATGCTCACGAAAAGAGTGTGCACGGTTACAAACAAGCAGGCAGGCAAAGAAAGATGATTATTTTTTTAGTACTAGTAGATGGACCCGCCAAAAATGACTGGATAAATTATGTAAATGTCTTAAAATGCTCTCTTCTTTACAGTAACTTTGACATGAAATAATGTGGCTTTCAGTATCACTGATACGGACTGCCTTTTCTGACGAACTCGCTATTAGTTTATGAAAACGGACGCGAAAATTTTTTCCTATCTAAATCCTTAAGAGCGTGGTGGAAAGACGGACTAAGCAAGCAAGCAACAACTGTGTAATATTATACATGGGGTTCTCAGTGTTATTGTAATTAGCAACAAAAACGTATTATATCAATCATAACTAGTCACATACAGCGATCAAAAAACAGACGACAAGGCTAGTCGCCTCCTACATAGGTCAAATTCATGATCAGAAAGCAATGTATAAACACTAACGTGGACTTAGTTTTCAACAGCGAATGGCTATCTGGCTGTAGAACTTCACAAAAGTATGAGAAGTTAGTAATGCCAAGACTTAAAAAAATTTCAAAGGCTTTGTGTTCCGTGAGAAGATATTTCACCGCTTGCGGTAGCACACCGTCCGTGATGGAGCGTTCAATTCAAACTCCACGGTGTATCTATGCTACGCTGGGATGTGTGCGGGGATGTGTGTAGGGATGTGTGCAGGGATGTGTGTAGGGATGTGTGCGGGGATGTGTGCAGGGATGTGTGCAGGGATGTGTGCGGGGATGTGTGCAGGGATGTGTGTAGGGNTGTGTGCAGGGATGTGTGCAGGGATGTGTGCAGGGATGTGTGCAGAGATGTGTGCGGGGATGTTTACAGGGATGTATACAGGAATGTAAAAGGTATCTATGCAGAGTGGTCTGCTAGTAGAGAACCATTCCATAAATATGACCAAGAACAAGTGGTAAACCAAGCAGATTTTTCCATCGTAGAAAATGGTTGAAAAGTTTTTTCTAATGCGGTGCATCCGAGTTCCTGGCAATGAAGGGTAAATATTATGGGCAGCCTCGTAAGATGGACCACAGGCGATTTGCTGCGCTGAAAACTAAATGAGATAAAACTAATTCAAGCTCGTATAAACTGAGAATAATTTCATCTTTACTTACAGGCCGTAGAACAACAACTAGAGTAGCGATCAGGATCTGAGGAGTGCGTCGACCAATCGGTCCAGAGACCTCGTGACGCCGGTGAAAGAAATTGAAGAACTGGAGTACTGAATATCCATGAGAAAATGATATGCTTATTCTAAATACCATTTGATTTAGGCTCAAAATATTTAGTTTCGGGTGTTTCGGACCCAAGAACGCAAGTGTCGAATACTCAGCACAACGAGACTCCGTTTAGCTTGCACGAGAAGCCAGCAGCAACCTCTTGGACTGGACCGTGCTTGCCCTCTGGACGATACAGGGCCAAGGCCTCACAGAGGCTATACAGTATGTTTAAAACAATTCTTTTATTTTAAATAATCATGTGAAATTTAATTGGCATCGTCGTTTAATTGGCCCAGAGCGGAGGCAGCTCTATGAGCAAAATTTAGACCTTTGGAGAATTCAGGACATCTTTAGAACGGTTGATTCAGAGCACAAAAATGAAATGACATTTTCGAATATTTTAACAAGTTCAGAAGGCCTTTGAAACACAGCGGTTCTTCTTTCTATACATCTTCAATATTAAAAAATGTCGACTTGCAGCAGAAACGATGTTACGAGTAAAAATTTAAGAAGCGTTCACCTATTCTCCTCCTGCCAAGCTGTACACTATTTCTTGACGAGCTGCCCAAATAGCTCGTGGCGACACATTCATCAGATTAAAATCAGTTCAGACTCCTGATGCCTTTGTTCCGTGCTTCCATTGTCTGTCAGCGCACATGGAGTTTATTTTATGCATAGGGGCTCACGGAATTAGTGACCCAATGTGACCATCTGCAGAAATCGATTCCACTTAACAGGGCAAAATAAGTGGAGTTTTGCTGCCACATTGTAAATTTACACTGAGAGAATATCTCAGAACATACTCTGTAAATTTCTACCATTCAGGTTTCTTTGCGTTGTTTACAGCCATTCTGAGCATCATACAAGCAGCTAATGAGTAAAATTGGTGCACTTTTCTTTCTGGTAGAGCGAATTAATTTTTCTCTTCGAAAGTGAGAACCCCGGACAACTCTCTCCGTGGCAGAGGAAAAGGTCTAAGCGTTTGATTCGATTTATGACTTGGTGCAGATGAAGAAAAATAACTTCATATGGCAGCAAAGACTGCGAGCGTGGCGAGGTTACGGTGAAGTTGTGCTAATAGTAGAGGTAGAGGTAGAGGTAGAGGTAGAGGTGGCAGCGCTTCAGTGACTCGGACTATGTTGCAACGATAGAGATGGAACCATATAGCATGGACTGCAAAAAACGAAGAATCTATGCAGATGGTGTGTTACCAAGCAGGATCCCCTGCACACAGAAACAGCAACTTAAGAATGAAGATGGAAAAAAAGACAGAGAAGAGATAACAAACAGAGTTTGAAAGTTGAAGGAAGTAAACTGGGTACGAAATATAGGCCTTGAAGGCCTATCTATAGCTGAGGTAATCTAATAGCGTCCCTTATGGACGCCAATCTTCATAGAAAACGATACAAACCTAATTAACCTAACCCTATTGCCTATCCAATGTCCCCTGGAGATGTAGGGATGGGGGGCGAGGGAGGCGAAGATCTGGGAAATCAAGAAATCGATATAAAGCAAGGCCTCGCTGGATCGCTGGAGAGACTCCATTTAATGTACTTTTATGAGCATAAAAATAGTTTCAGTAAAAATGTCATCATTTGTTTTGCGTGCGTAGTTCATCATTTTAACGATGCATTTGAGCGCCAAGTTTAATAATGACCTTTTAGGCAGTTATTTGTGTTATAAATTCGAGCCGCAGCTTAGAAAATATTTTATTTGGTTTGCTCAATTATAATCACTAGCATGACCCGAGAAAATGTCACGGAAATT
>VOMN01113636.1:0-10958 GCA_014899125.1 Orchestia grillus | reverse complement strand
CCCGACCCCTGACGGGGGTGGATGGGCCAGATTAGATTAGTTTGAGTTTCCCTTGAGAGGGGGGAGGAGGGGGAGGCCATGTGCAATGAGAGGTTGAAAGTGGGAATTATGATTTCGTTGCATAAGAAGGGTGACAGGAATGACAGGAATAATTATCGAGGCACATGTTTATCAGCGATGATAAGTAGACTCCTAACGAAGGTGATTGCGAAGCATTTGAAGTCCTGGGCTGAACACCTGGAACTTCTTGATGAAAATCAAGCGGGGTTCAGGAAAGGGAAGTCCACTGCCGACGTGGTGCAAGCGTTGGTGACAGCAAATGAAGATGTGGCTGATTGAAAGAGAAGTGCGAATGAGCACGACGAAAAAGACGATGAATCGCTCTGTGCAAGATTGATAGATTTACGAAAGGCGGATCCGCGAATGAGTAAGCCTGCCTCGTGGATGTTGCTTGAGAGAGATATGGTACGGAAGGGAAATGTTTGGAGGCCGTGAAAGGATTACGTGAGAGTACGGAGTACAAGGAGAGATGCAAAGATGGAGTGAGGGATGACTGGACGCCAGCGAGAGGGTTGCTCGACGTCTCCCATCCTGTTCAATGTTTATCATCAGATAGTGATTAGACAGGCAGAGATCAGCAGAAATAAAGGAGCGGGTGTGGAACGGAAATAAAGGAGCGGGGTGCGTTCGTTGGTACGAGATCGTGGGAGATAGGATGTACGGAAGCGAAGAGGGCCGAGAGTATCTAGTGCGCTGTTTGTGGTTGACACGACGGTTGTGGTGGGCACGACGGTTGTGGTGGGCACGAAAAGTGAAATGGAGACATATGTGAAGTCATGGGTAAAGGGGAGGAGATGAAATTTCTGATGAAATTCGAACCCCCTAACGCAGTTCGGTCCTCTTGTGCTTCCTGTGAGGATGGACGAATCTTTTCACCCTGCATTATTGGGGGTAACTTACCGCGCTGCCAGCGTCACCGCCCCCCGTGAACCTTTCTGTGGTAGCGGCGAGGGTTTTCATCTGACCGGGTTCGGCATTTGTTGAGAGGATTCTCTTTATGTAGTCTCTCGTTGGGAGATGTGAATCATGGGATAGGGAATCAGGTTAGTTAGGTTTGTCTACCGTATGCAATTGGCTCTGGCATTCTTGGAGAGGAAAGGCGGGGAGGGTCACTGCTATCTGATACGAGAAGCAGTTTAGAGATCACCGTTTTCCTTGTCCAATACGTGGTCTCGGTTTTCATACCTTTGAAATATATATTCTTGGTTTCCTTTTTTTCAGCGCTGGGTTTTGGAATGACCTACGTTGGTCAGATGCGTTAACGTTGAATTATTTGGCAGAAATGCAGGACTATTTGGAGAAAATAAGGTACCAAATGTCCACTAAAACATTAACCCGACTACAAACAGAGTTTTACTTAATCATGATCTATGGTTTTTTTTTCAGTGCCACGGGCGTCAGGGGAAAAATTAAGTACAAAACGGAAGGATGAATGTAGCACATCATAGGAATATCTTTGAACGAAATTTAGGAGATAGTGTACATGTGTCTATACTAAACGGTACTGGATATTTCGGCAAGACAACGATCTTGTGCTGTCAGCAAAGGCAACAAATAGGTTCTAATACGTGGGAGGGGGGGGGGAAGAGTAAATATTTTGAATTGGCTTATTCAGTACCTAGTGTACCTAGGGTCGTTGACTGAGGATTTTCCAAGGGAATTTAAATCTGGAATTTTTTCAGAAGCACCGTGTATCTACACTGAATTGGTGCACTTGGGGTCAAATCTCCATCCGTATCGGTACCAAATAATTTTTGTCTCGTATTGGACCCATTTCGATACACTTCTAAGAATAGAACGATTCCCTGTCATTAGAGGAGCCCTTAATTCGATCAATTACTGCGAAATTCTGAACATTTTATGCCCTCTGCTCAGATGCTCGAGTTGAAAAGAATTAAATGGGCGTTCCAACAGGTAACGTCCCTAAGCTCAGGTCGAAATGCACTTCAGAGTGGCTCCGTAGTAAGAGCCTTTTTAGAGCAGAGGTTTTAGACTGGCCTTCACAATCGCAAGACCTTAATCCAAATGAGAATATTTTGGAACTATTCATGATAAAAATTGGAATGCGGTTACCAACACATCTGCCTGAACTTGAACGATCCTGCCCAAAAGAACGGTAGACTTCACTCCTAGACTTTCGCGAGGCCATCCCTTCATACAAGCATAGTCTCCAAGCGGTTTCAAGAGGAAAGTTATACTTCTGTACCTAATTACTTCAAATGTATGAATTTACCTCTAATTTAGAGCCGATGGCCATAAAATGTACCACATGTTAAACAGATCTCGTAATTTCTCGCCACGTTCTACCCAGGCTTTAGCATTCACGTGGAGAGCAGTAGTATATAATCGAACTCTGCAAGCATAACGTTGCATATTCTTCCATCTCTGCTCAAATCTTAAATTCAATCTTTATTGACTTCCCTTATGCAGCTATTCAATGCTCTAAAGAATTCATTGGCGTACAGAAACTTTTCCAAAAAGAACTGGATAAATCGTATTAAAACCAGGTACATCAATTGCCTTTGAAAGAGACCATATACTCGGTTCTCGGTTTCATAAATTTGCCGAGTCCATAACGTATATCTAAAGATGGAAGCAGACAGGACTGATGCGCTGCGTACGACTTGCGAGCCAGGCTTCACTGCCATTCATTGCTGTGAGTCAGGATGACCCTGGAGTTATTCAGCAGTTTCTATAATTAGCAGGCAACAGTTTAGTTTCAATGATTTCTACCGTGAACAGGCCGAAGGACGTCCTACTTGCCTAGAAAATAAAATTCCATCAATGTTAAACTTCACGAACAGAGGCCTCAGCGCCTATTTGAAGCTAGAAAAGGACACCGCTAACATGCTGCTTTCAAATGACGGCCAGGGCTACACAGGCAGTCTGCGTGATGCGACAGGTCACCTCTGAAATTCTTCAGCTGATAATCCACTTTTCATGTAGCAATACATATTCTGGCACTACCTTCGAGTTCTCCACAACTAGGCTTTATCCCCGTTTCCAAAGTTTTAAATTGGAGCTTTATTCATAATAGCCTCATTTTAATTGCTGGCATTTTTTCTTCACGCATCAATTCCTCACATCTGGCATTCCCCTGTTACTAGTTCGTGGCTCATCGTACGAGTTCGGTATCACGATTCTGCCAAAATTTATATTTAAGTAAACTTTCGTACGATACCAATCTATCTTAGACTTCTTCCCTCAGTTTTGTTCAGCGTTGCAAGAACGCCATCAATCAGCATGGTGTGACTTGGTGGGCGGTAATTAATGAGAAGCGTTTCAAGCATTATCAGTTTCGCGTCCCCTCAACGCAGTCTAGCACCCCATAAAACTCTTTCAAGAAATCATCGATAAGAAACAGTTGGCTAAAGCAACCAGGTCAACTTGAACACAGTTATCCAATAGTGATTGCCAAACGGAATTCGTTAAGCACAAGAAGAAGAGATGGGTACATCGAAACAGTACGTTGCGCTTTATACGCGTGTTGATTAGGGCAGTAAAATCTGATACACGGATTCGTAATATTCGAAGATCTTGACGATCCCTTCATACATTATGATTTTTCAATTTCCATCGTAAAGAATCTTTACAAGTTTCATACTATCTTGGACGTCATTTATACCGTCGCAAATTTTCCCAAAATCACCTGTTAGTGTACATCAAGATTCTTCAAATGTCACAAATTTATGTAAGAGGTCGTTTTCGATATAGACGTAAACCTATTATTAATTTGTCTATTTGCTCACCTACAATTCAACGCCTCTTCGATTTATATTAATAGCTCGAGATTCGTCCCATCCGTTGGCAGTGACTACTGAATATTTATGACCACAACACTTTGCATGTATTCAAAGACGGGGATACCACAGCTACCATTACCTAACCCAAGTGATTAGAAAAAATCAGGAGACTGGCATTGTGGTCCCATATCTTCAATGGCATAACATATATTACGCTAAGTGGATATCACTACTTAATCTAAAAGAACCTTTATTCATTCAACACGTTTAACCTTTGGGTTTTAAGTGCCTTACAACTACGGGTGTGGTGGGATGTGAGGAATGTGTGGTTTAAACTTCCTTTTCCAAGAGAAGTACTCCGCAATCTCATGAAAAGCCCCATTGAGCCGAGACTCGAACACTAGCCCTTTTGTCCGCGAGGCCATCTCGCTCACCACTAGACCATGGAGCCCACCAAAGCAACGAGTCCCGAAGAAAATCATACTACTATCACCCAGCATGGAGTAAGTTACTCCACATCAAGCACGTGGAGCCCAGGCGACAAGCCCAGGCTCACTGGTAGCAGGTCATACCTGTTCTGAGGTCAACATCGGTACAGTCAGAGGTGTGGAAGGCTTGATTTGCTAGTTAACAAAGGTTAAGGTACAGCTGATGCCATAATAATCAGAGATGTACCAGCATTTTAAATAATAGGATTCCACACTTCTAATGACCTGTGGCGAGAAAAAGTCATCAGCTTTGAACGGGTGGTTGGGCTACTGTACTGTGCGTAAAGTGGGGTCAATTGCATTGGTTTGGAGAGTGGACGGTCGATGCCATTACATATGTCCAAATGTTGGTCTACAGTCAGAAACTACTGGAACCAGACGGAAATTAAAATTTCATGTAGACCAACATTTGAACATATCTAATGGTACCGACCGTCCACTCTCCAAACCAAAGCAATCGGCCCACTCTACGGAATACGCACAGGAACTAACCATCCGTTCAAACCTAATGAGTTATCTGTTATATAATTTTCCTCTCCTCAAGACATCACAAGTATAGAATCCCATTACATTCAAAATACTGGTACGTCTCCAAATAATATCAGCTGTACTGCCTGTACATTAACTTTTAACTAACAAATGAAGCCTCCACACCTTTGACTGTACGGATGTCGACCTCTGAACAAGTATGACTGCAGTACGGCGAAGATAAGTATTTTCATTTAAAAAAAGAGTCTAAATTGACGTCATGAAAATCCATGATATAGCAGTGACGTTATGCATACCTAGTCCAATCAAAGCAAACGAGTGACCTTCGGCTGCGGATCAGCTCCGGCACAGGTTCTGATATGTGCTCTTGTCTGGCTCTCAGTCTTCATCAGGACGCAGTATGGATAGTATATGTAACATGGGTGTTATATTATCACCGATAAAGTGATCCAAAACAGACATGCATGTTGTAATAAAGCACACTGCAAGTAAATGTTGTGCCTCAAACTTTTACGTTTCAATAATGTTTTGAATATAATATTGCTTGAATTGTTAATTCTACAAAGTGTAAAACACGCTACAGGATGCTTTTCGACGTAACCAATGGCATTGACGTAACTCTCGTACGTTTGACAGATGAAGGACACCGGTCTACGGTAACGAAGCTGTGACGTCAAAGCTTGCTAACAGGTGATTTATAATTATCTGATATCCTGGAAGTTTTTAAACCATATATCAAATATCACACATTCCTATCATCATACTGCTGCAAGCATAAACCAAATGAATTATTCGTCATCCACACACAAAAGCTCGTGCACATTTTGTCTAATCTCTTTCTCGCTAAGAAAATTTTGGATAAAGCTCCAAATTGCATCCCAGTGAAGATCTGGCACTTGATGCATACGGGTAATATTTGGAGCCAGAATGAATAATTTAATGGCCGTAAATATAAGGAACTACACCTTTAAAGAATGGATTAATCCATTACAAGATCATTCTTTACTATTTGTCCCAAAACATGACTGAAGGAACAAACAAAATTTTGTGTCGAGTGATCAATCGCACAAACAGATCCGAAAAAATTCTAGTTATACTAAAACCTAACTAAATACTAAATTTTTGATCACTTTACCAAATCTGTCCTTTATTCAAGGAAGAGCTAAATTTGATTGTAAGTCCAAGAATTTTGTTCAAAATACTTCACTAGAAATCGAAACATGGAAAGGGTGTTGGGACTTGATACCTGTGTGAAAATTTAGGTCTAGATCCAAATATTTTTAGTGAAATCATCCGCCGAATTCCAACTTACGCGAATCCGCCAATTTTTCCAGAAAATTTACTGATCAGGTCAGGAAGTTCTCCGACGCACATTTCAATTTTATTCCTAAACACGCGACGAGTAAATTAGTTCAATTTAAGAATAAGCACGATCCTTGCTCATTTACTTTTGTTCTTGTCAATCTTGTGAGGTTACTTGTGGCTTCTTGATAGTTCGACGGAAAGAATGAAAGTTGTACTGTGTGATATGTACTGAAGGATTTTAAACCATTTTGCCACCGAGTAAAGCTCAGTGAGTCTAAACATAAAAAGCCAAAAAGTTTAGTCGAGCAAGGCTTCGTTAGAAACAGAGCACTTAGCCTTGAGTGTTGTGGATAGTTGAAAAATGATTCACCCTGCCAGCAATCCGGAACCACCAAGAAATATGACCGTACAATACGTACATATCCAATACTAAACAAGACATCTCTGTGAATGCACGTCTCTCCTTCTGGCGGCCTAAGCCGGTCTCTAGTTTTAGGTGGTTTGATCTCAAATTCTCAACAGAACAGATAATTATTGTTCATATTCATTGAAGAAGAGGGAAAGACAAACCAGCATACATATGTGAACTTATTGAAAACCAATTTGAGTCTGAAAATATACAACATTCAGTGAATCCAGAATTACTCCCAACAGGATGAACCCACCTTCCAAATGGCCAAGATTGTTGCCCAGAATTGATGTCAGGATAATATGGCTGATTTTTAGTAGTGGGACTTTTGGCTCATTTTTCCTTGATTAAAACTTATAAACTTCAGTGTGTAGAGCATTCTTGAGAGTAACTATTGTTCATTCAATCATCTAAATTTTGATGTTTTTAAGGCAGAACTTGTGCGCAATACTGGACAATTATCCAAGGACAATTAATAAGGCTCTTTGTGTGGTAAACTGCCTGAAAGTAAACATGTATTCAAAGATATATTATTGGTATAGAATTGGATTTTATTGGACTTGGATCAAAAGTCCTCAATCTGACTACTAGCATTGTCATTTTTTGAAGAGGTAGGCTGAAGATTGCCAGCTTCTTTCACTGCTTATAAATTGCTAAGAATTCAAATTGCTAAGATACAAAAAAAAAACAAAGAAGGTCAGAGCAGTTCTTAAATTGAAAAGTTTTTGGTTACCAGGAAGGCTTCATTCAGCACAATATAAACAGGCATAGAGTATTAGAAGAAAAATTGTTGTTTTACTACTAAAGAAAGAAAAAATTACTAGAAGAAATTCATTAAACATGGCAAAATTAGTTTGACAAGAGCCAACTTGGTTGCAAGTATTTAAAGTAGATTTGAAAGTTCATCTTTCACAATTGAGACAGCTTTCTTGTGATTGGTAGAAGCCCTGAAATACTGCTGCTTGACATAGGCTCATAGGCACTGTGTCTCATTTTATATCAAATTTTATGCTTAACATGAACTAGAAAGAGTGGATGATATCTACATAGAAGCATTTTGAATTTCAGCCTTTTGCATTTCAAATTTCTTATGGTAGGTTGTAGACCTGTAATCTGTTACTCTTAAATACTAAATTTCTTTATTACAGTGATGAATATACTGATCAGAAAGCATCTTCATCTAAGGTTCTGATCTGTGTTCTTTTTTCATAGTTTATAGTGTATCATATCAAATAGATAATTTTGGAATGTTTACTTTTTTTAAAATGTTTAGCTATCAGGTTTTTAAATCTAATAATATATTTCTAAGAAAATTCTGTTCATTCCATTATTTGAGTTACTAAGAATATTTCATTTAATCATGTTTTAATATTTTAACTTTTCTCTGTAGCTTGACTCGGGTACTAAATTTTTCCAGAAAAGTGAAATGATGTTACAAGTATTGAAAAATTTTACGCCATCATTGTCATGTAATTTTTCTCAAAGACTACAATTACCAGGTAAGCTTTTTATATACTTCTCATTTTATGTAGGATCATGAGTCATAAATGGTTTACCAGGTGTAGTTATGTTTGCTTGGGGTAGATGATAGGGTTAGATCAGTAAGATTTATCTATCATAAGCTATGAAAAGTGGTGTCCTCACAGACACATTGTTAGGTTACTTCAACTATAAATTGGCCTGTGGGACTTCTGTCTTTTGTACCCCCCTTTCTTTCAATATTCATACCTTTGCTATCTATTTTTTGCATTTTCTTCCTCTTCATTAATAATATACCATGTCTATGCACAAGTTATCCTGTGTGGAAACACACTTTGTGATTAGATTCTGGGTTCTTTAGAGCCTATGCTAAATGGTCCCATCTAGAGAATGTTAAAGAAATTGAATTTGCTTGGTCTTTGCTTGTAAGTGGCAGTTCTCATTTGTGAAAGTACAAACATGAAATTTTAACACGTTTTTTTGGAAAGATGAATATATACAATAAATCAATCACCATGAACAAGTGGCATATAGAAAAAGGCAGAAGAGGCTAACAAGAACAAGAATACTGTGTAATATACCCACAAAAATTACTGCCAAGGCCTCTGTCATCTTTATGATACAGATTGGCTTGAGACACCAGATCTGTGAGCTGCACACAACTGGCACCTGCATCATGACGATACACTGACTTGTTCATCATACCTGGTCCCAACTTTCATGACCATTTACGGAATTTAGCAGGCTCGCTCATCTTTTGTGTAGTTTTTGGTTGTTCCCAAATATTTCAACGAGACTAAAAGGGTCTTGTTGTGAGACCAGCAAAAAGGTAATAGAAAATGCACTGTAATAGCTGTGCACCGTCTTGAAAGAAGCTTTCCAGAAGGCTTCCAGCAATGGAAGGACTGCTAGACTTAGTGTGAGGAATCATGAGTATGCGTATTGGCACAGTTTTCAAGCTTGCATTTAATATCCATACAAATTTAATGCCCACTGTAGTTGTTTGTATAGAACCAATTTTTTGTCAGTGGATTTTTATAGCTATAGTAGGTTTACCCTATTTTTTGCTTCTTTTTCATTATTTTTCATTGACATTGCTAGCACTTTATCCAATTGAGAAGTAAGTCAATGTTCATTGTATGTTCTATGAGCAAAAACAGGTAGATATATTTCACTAGCTTGCCCAAAATGGGGAAAATCTTCATTTGTTCTTCCACTTTTTAACTTTCTGAACTCCTACCTAACCTTCATTTTTACTGATGCAGTGTTACAATACATCCATGACCCTGCCTCTTCCTCTATTCAATGATGACATACTCTGGCTTTATAAATTTTGTATTTTATTTGGAAGATTTCATTGCCCTTTTGTTGGCATCATATTCAGTAGTCTTTCAAATTTAAGTTAGCCAATCTCATATCGTGTTATAGTCTATTCTGTCCGTGCACTCTCTCATTCTTGTCTTCATCAGGTCTGGGTGGCGTGCTGTGCGCTCGAGACAAGAGCACAAAGTCTGGGCGGCTGAGGCCGCACAAGAAGAAGTACGCCTACCGAGGGATCAGGACGCCTGACAGCACTTTTGTTACATTGGGGACAACCTTGGCATCCCAGAGGGGGCTTGTGTTCTACCCTGGCCTCAATGTAAGTTTGGGATTCTGTGGTGTGGCTTATCTTGTGTAAGTGAAGACTCCCCCAATTTTTTTTCATGAATCAACATGTGAAATTGGCCTGTTCCTAGATGCTTCTGATGTCCATAATACCAAAATAATGGCAACTCAATCTTTCTTATAGACTGTTCCAAGCTCAGAGAGTCACCCTTATCATGTTGCTCAACATAAGCATAACAATTTAGAGAAGATAGTTTACCATTTGCAGCAACTAGAGTTGATTTTCTGATACCATTTGAAGATTTCACCAATTTTTTCTAGCGATAACCTCTGAAAGTAAAGAACGTTAATGCAAATTTCTTGCAAGTTCTTAGGAACATTGAAATACTTTTACTATAGCCTTAAATTTTCTTCAATTTTCTTTTACTAGTCCTACTGCTTAAAATACTAACTTTTTATCATAACTTGCCGAATGAAAGATTTCATGCACATCTCATAGCAAATATCTTTGCTACAAAAGTAGTAAGCTTCTGTGCTACCGGTTATTATGAAGTCCAACTTGCCATGAACTGAGGAATAGTGTTACATATTGTTAATTAAGCAAAAATTGAAGCGAATTTGGAGACAGGAATAAATAACAAAACATGACATTCATTTGGTGTCTCGTTTGTGGATAAATCCCATCATCAGCTGAAAAAGATTTATGTGAGTGAAAGTACGTGAGAAAATGTACGAGTTGAACTAGGTTTTACTGACTGTGGTGGCCACTTTAAAGAGAACTTGAAATTATATTGAAACACTTTGCATCAACCTCCTAAAAATATCAGTTTTGGCCAGTAATATTTTGTAGGGTGTTTTACTGTATATTTTGACCAAGCCGCGGCTTCTCGGTACACTTTTAGGTCATGGCTGCTTTGTTGCTACAAATTTTAGGTTGTCGTATGTTGCGTGTGGAACACTGATGTTATTTTTTAGCAAATACTGCCCTTTAACTTCAATTAAGTTCCATAGAAAAAATTTAAAAATTCTGTCTAAGATATAAATTAGTATTTCTGAGATTGCCTAATAAGATTGTTCTTTTTGTTTTTTCATTATCTGGGGTCCTGTCGAGGAAAAAAATTTAACGCTTTATTATCTAAATACTTCGATATCAACTTGCTTGCCACTCGGAGGGTGTAGGATAGGCCAGAGACAGGGTTAGGTTAATTAGGTTTGTCTATCCTATGCTCTGGAGATAAGCGTCCTAGGGAGACTCTGTTAATTACCTTAGCTCTAACTGGGCCTTCGGAACTTCTTTCATGCTCACTTTGCTTCTTCCCATTTTTACGCGTTCTTCTCTGATTATCACTGGGGAACACTCATTTTGTTGCATTAAGAGAA
>VOMN01113635.1:0-15045 GCA_014899125.1 Orchestia grillus | reverse complement strand
TCACAATATTCAAATGAAGCACAAAGGACGCAACGGAATAAAAATTGCTGCTAACGATGTCGATGGCCTGACGCCTTATTTAAGTTTTCACGCGTGTGTCCGTTTAGACAAGCTATGCGAATAGTCTTAATGAACTAAATACGAATTCGGTACCCTAAACTAATTAACAAAGAATTCACTCTATGTGTCTTTCCATTCTCAGCCTTAGAATTTGGCAAATATTTCAAACGAGCCATCTACTATTCCAGCGAAATCGATATAATGATTAGGTTAAGGCGTTTTTTCGCGCCATTTGCATTTCTACTCTTCCACCCGATTGTAGTCTCTTGACGTGGAGACATCACATCGCTATTCAACGACGGCACTTTTAAGCAATCGACTATTACCAGTATATCATTTTACTTTCCTTCAGAAGCTGAAGAGCAAATTACACTCCGGGAAACAACACAGTCTAATAAGAAGGTTACGATGACAAAGGGAGTGATAGCGAATCGTTCAATTGCAACTCTTACCCGAATTGCTGTCATGAATTACACCGTACTTCAGTCTTTGTCCAACTCGGAGAAATGACTCCAGAGTATTTCAGTAATTAACAGCTGTCTCAGCGAACAGAACGCCTCATACTTTGTGGCTTACGAAGAAAAAATGATCATTAGCGAGAACCATCAACTGTCTTCGATACGACTCACTTCGTTAGTGCAAAATATATTGAGGACGTCATTATAAAATGATTTCTTGTCGACGTTCTTGAGTGAGGATTTGTGCTGTCGTGACGCAGTACCGAGTGCTCTTCACCCTCACTCACCAGCCAAATCCCTCTTGCAGTAACGTCGATTATGAAGGCGCGCTACAGTTACGAATCGCGTACGGGTCTCCGCCAGACCATTCCCTACCATCAGTTCAGGATCGTTGAAATTACTGACTGAGTTCCAGAGTAATAGCTGCAATTTTACTAAGAGGATTCAGAAATGTGAGAAAAATGCGCGGAATCTAACAGAGAAAAGAATTTTAAGGCACGCTTGACTATCCTCTTTTTCGGAATGCCGTGAAAGAATGATCAGGAATTTTTCCTGAATTAGCCTATTCTAAGGTAACACTGACTAATGGGAAATTTATTAATAAAAATTAAAACATATGAAGGGTTCCCGGATGAGTTAGGCATACAGAAATATCCTACCATTGCTTGAAGTGTATTCAAAATTCAGGCGGTACACATAAGTTATCTTTGGAAAATTTTAGCAGGATTTGAGAACTATTGAATAATTTCGATGCTCTATATTATTTATAATTTTGATTCAATATATTCTAATTCCTTTATGTGCGGTATTAGGAATTATATGATTTGTCAAGCCTTATGAACAAATTCTGTTCCTTTCTACAACCATAATGCAACCGCATTTACAGTAATTTCTTTCTCACCAAATTTAGACATAACCGACCACCATTATTATTCCAAAAAATTATACTCGAGAAGTAGCGAAGCCTTCATTACTCCAGTTGACCGTCTCTCTCACATTCAGAGTGCCACTTTACTATAAAGAATGAATTTAAAAAAAGATAATGAGAGACGATAGAATTGAAGAGACCGCTGATGCATCATTAGAAGGAAACTATGGAACTTCATCGCTCACTCAGCTCATTTACTGTACGCGCCAGACGGCGGGCTCTTACGATTCATCACAATGTAATTTCCACGCCACTGCTCCCGACTCGCCCATTCCATTTCGGTTTTCAGGGCCCGCTTTAATGATGAGGCATCTAGGCAGCCATTATTGCAGCTGCAGTATTCGAAAAATGGAAGGGTTCGACAGCTTGAAATGCTTCGCGTTAATTGTATTCGATATTTAAATGATTTAAGCTATGATCGAGAGCAAGGGGGCAGATTCAGATGGATTTGGTTTTGAGTAATTTGAGTGTAGAAAGCAATATGGGGAACAAATTTTCCAATTAAGCTTGCCGGACACAAAAATTGACAGTTAGGACATATCCTTGCAACCAACGTTGAAAATTTATCTGTAAGGAGCGAAAATTATCTGGCGTGCAGCTCCAGAAACTGAATACCGTGCTGCAAAAACTTGAAAAAACTAAATGTTTAGCTATGTTGAAAATATGTGTTTAATAATCATTAATAAACTGTATAATAAAGCCTATAGTAGTGAGTCATATTTGTAACACTTGTAACAATGTTCAATGATTGCATGATTGACTCAAAAGCTTTGGAAGAATGGAGTTCCTCGCACCAAGGATAGTTACTTCTAAGGATGTTCAATAAGCTCTCGTAACTTCTTACGTTTCCCGGCTCCTCTTGAACGCAGAAAAAGAAAACAATTTGTTCAAATAATTTTATACAATGGATGCTGTACGTGACAATTTACAACATCCCATTTATTTACTTCCCAATTTTACAAAACGCCGGCGCTGAACTTCCTAAGAAATCTTGTTTTTTCTAAGCCTTTTGCATTCGTCTTGCACAGAAAATCATTCGAACCCACGAATTCTCATTTGGCTTTCAACTAATTACAGAACTCTTTTTCCACCTGAAGAGTTTTGACGAAGTACGGTAATGTTTTCTCGCAAAATCAATCAAAATGAAGTAAACATTCAGTAGTAGACATAGGGTATTGTGGGTGTGCACTTTTTCCTCATACTGGTTATACAAATAAGCTAATGTTAGACCCCTAGTTCTAAGCGAGATTGTTTTTTTATCGTGTTTTTGAAAATGAGCGGTAAGAATTTTATTGGCTCTTCGAGGACCTTTTTTATAAGGGAAACGTTTCTCTCTTTGATGCATGTTATATTCTAGTATTCAAACTATATGTATAGAAAATTGAGAGTGGTGTACGTATTCTTCGGTTAAAACTGACTCAAAAGCACGAAAATAAGAGTCGGTGGTCCAGCTGTGAAGCTGTGATGCCGATGTCGTAAGAGGCAGCGCGCGGACAGAAATATGAATCACTGGTAGACGCGCCTTGCCAAAAATGGCTATACAAATGATCTTATTTTCTTAAGATGCCCTCTTAATTACGACAGCTCTGACATGAAATAATGTTACATGCAGTATCACTGATACAGACTTCCTTCTCTGACAGCCTGGCTGATTAGTTAGAAATACGGACCCGAGAATTTTTTCCTATCTAAATCCTTAAAAGAGTAACAAAGAGACGGACAGACGTACCAAGCAAGCAGGCCAGTAACACTGGGTTATTTTTATATATTGGGATTCTGGCACGGACTGTAACTCGATAGATCACTCGCGGATGAGATGCTAGTGTTGATCGTGTTCTAGATATTTTTCCATTAACCCAAACGTAGAAAATCCTAAGCACCTTATGTTTTTAAAGGTTTGTGTACACTGATAATTTTTTCCTTGAATTTACAAAAAATACAAATATTATGGACCTAAAGCATCTACATACACAAAGATAAGACGTGTACATATCGGGAGGAGATTTTTAGTCATGTTGATCATTTATGACTTGAAGATAACGAGGCTTTTCATTGCGGCCGTCCCTGAACCATAATCCCTATTTAAACGTAGACTTTTTTATGTTTGTGAAACTTTTATTGATCAAAAATGAATGAAAAATACTAGAGGCTCTTGGTTACTTTTAGTTTGAGAAAAAAAATGATACATACGCGGGGCTACATCATTTTCACCTTAAGGGAGTGAATCATCAATATTTTGACATTGCTCAAGCATACGTCAGCGAAGCACAAGAGCGTATGTATTCTGTGGTAATTATTTCATCATGAAATGTTCCAGCCATTAATTAAGCCCAAAAGATCGTGGGACACTCGAGTCTTTACTTTTACCAGAATAAACGAGTATCTTCAGACAAAATCTAAAAAATGACACTTCCCAGCCCTACAAGCCTTGGCAAGGCTTTGTTTGAAGATTAAATTAAAAAAAGTGCCACTGAAGAGAGATCTTATTACTATGAATGGCAAGCTGCGAGAAAGAATTACTAGTTCAGAAGCTTTTGGTCTGTCCAGCTGGTTGGTTTTGGATGCACACAGCGGCTTTTGTATGCCGGTTACGGTACTTCTTGAAGAAAATTGTCGGTTCTATAACTGCACTCTCAGATGGGTGCGTCATGTTCACTGTCATGTTTACGTCAATTTTTGCACTGAACAAACTCAATTTTGTATGAAAAATGGAAAATGAAATTTGCTCAGCTTGATTTCAGGCGAGCAAGATCGTGAAAAATTTTACAGATCAAAGGGAAGCGAAAGTCTCATACTTCATGCACCAATATTTGTAAACGTAATATTTAGATCAATTATGTTTTCTTACAAGCATACATTGTCCGAAATTAGACTCGCATTTCATATCCTCGTGACTGTTATGCAAGCGAATGTCAGTGTCGAGTTTCCCAAGCGCATTTAAAGAAGATGCAGCCCAACATATCGTACCATTTTGGGACAGTCTGACGGAGTGAGCAAATAAGAAACATTTTATCCTAATTTACATTTTTTTTAAATCCAATGGAATAATTTAGGGTGATGTTTTTCGTTTTCTTCTATGGTCGAACTTTTTTGCATTATGAATGTGAGAACCGTCAAAATTATTAACAAAATCGTGCAAAACTTCAAATTATTTCAATTCTGCCTCGCACCTTTAATGAGGTCGAAGATCCAATCAAGAGCACTTTGCAAGAGATCCTGCCACCCTGTAAAGTACTTTTAGCTAATAATTTAGAATACTAGTAATTATGTAGTTTCGTAGTGTTCTTACTATCAAATAAGTGATATCAAATTTTTTCCGCTGCTTCAGGAGATGTCGAGAAAAGCTGCTTCAGGAAAAGCTAGAACCTATAAGTACTTTCAATAAGCTGAAAGAAATCTAGAAAAAAATGTGATCTTCTACTGTGTTACGGTTAGATTAACGTGACTTCTAAAAGATGTAAACTAAACTTCTTCCGTAACTTCTTTCGTAAGACGTAGTTTCCCAATTTCCCAATATCTTCTTATATTTCATCGGACTTCCGGTTTCATCCCGAACATTTCATTTCTTACATCTTCCGCCAGATACAAACCTACAACACAACATGTAACCATCTTGTCTCAACCTAATTTTAAAGTTTCTTTTGTACATTAAAGCTCGTTGTCCGCATAGCAGAGCCAAGCTCATTTGCATCTCAGTTGTCGAACATTGTAGCCACAATGCAGCCGAACTTCTGCCTTAATCGCCCTTGTTTGTCCATGTTGTTCATTTGCGATGGTCGTTGCAGGGGCTCAGAGGCACCGGGACTAGAAATTCGGGACCAAAGTTGGCGGCTCAATGTGTTCCAAACGAGCGGAGTTGTAAGGCCTCAATACGAGCTATTGCTCAAGAAACGAACGTCGTTTACAAGTATCTTCGATTCATAAAAACTTGAACTTCTTAGTAAGGGGGAAATAGTTATTAGCCAAATATAACCGTGAGTATGAGGTAAAACAACTAATAATGTTTTCGTAGTCAATGACGTCGTCGTGCTAATAGAAAATCGTCGAAATGATAAGCAGTGTAACAAAATAATTTTAAAAAATTCATTCTCATTTGACGACAACCCTTACTCTAATTATGCTCTAAAAATGACTGCTCGAATGCTGTAGAGGTGAAATCACTCGAGTTGATTTCTATACTCATTTAGCTACAGATACGGCGAGAAATAAAGAAATGTGAAGTTATATGAGTTGATTTTTATACTCACTAAGCTAAACGACGAGAAATAGTCGTGATCAGTTGTCGGTATCTCAGTAATTAGACGTACAATACCATCCCACGCACGCTAAATACCGTCCCAAATCCTGTAGTAATCTATGCGTTCTGAACGGAAACCAGAGTAATCGCAAATCCTGTAGTGGGAAAAAACTCACTTGTCGCGCCAGATGATTTCCCTTACATTGACGCAACTCTGTTTTGATCAGCTAGTTCGTTATTTACCAGCGTTCAATCACTCTGATCTCATCATCCCCAAGATTTTCATACTTCCTTTAATTTGTGTGTCCTAAAAACTGAACGAAGTAAAACAATACCAGTTGCATACAATCAAATCACAAATGGAAATTCGTTAAGCAAATATAGGCGTTAGGGACAATTGCACAGTTATGTGAGGTAATTATTTTAGCAGTACTTGACATACGTCATGATCAACTCCGCTCCTCAGCAACTGTAAATGCGACAGGGCTGCTGACCTTGTGTGAAATAAATTAAAATTATTCCCTATCCCGAACTAGCGATCTAAAAATCTTAAGCAGCACTCGGTGTGCAAAAAAAGGAATAAAGGTGGGCTGTCATTAAGAGCCAATAATTTTTCAACAGCTTAGCCTGATTTTTGCTGTTGCATGAAGGTCTCACCTACTGAAATAACTCTCCGACTTTAAACTTATCAATAAACGATGTTCAGGTAGAAAATGTAGCTAGCAATCCCTCACTGAGTTGATAAGTTGTTGTGAAATTCCCTTCTAGCCACAGATACAATGCATTTAGATTTCTTAAAAATAAAAACTTACCATTGCTTACGTCACCAAGAATAAGGGAGTAAGATGATGAGCGCTGCATGTTTTCCAGTTTTCAGTGGAATAAAGACGCATTTTTCCTCTGAGAAATCCAAGTCGAGTTCTTCTTGGGCAGGAAGGAAGACATCATCGCGCGAGCAACAAAAGCGCCGTCGGGACACAATACTCTGACCCGGACATCTCCGCCTCGCTGAGAAATTACAGGAACACCCTAATAAATTTGCGTGCTAAGATCATGCGTCTTTTACCGGCCCCACTTATGCGTCTCTTTGCGTCGAGTTCCTGGTCTATGCATCTTCAGAAGCACCCTGCAAAAGTATGGGTGTTTTCCCCTCTACTCGCATCTCTATCATTTCTGTGCCACCATGCAACGTCAGTTCTTGCAAGTTCCCCAGCAAACGTTCAGAATAGAAAATAAAGTTATCAAGCTAATCACATTTTTGAACACTGAGAAGTTGTTACATCTGACTGATCGAGCAGACTACGTTTACTGGAAGGGTTCAAAACTTGAATTTTTTATGAATTAATTCACGATTTGTCACCATTTTCCATTCACAATATAACTAAATTATTACCAGTACATATATTGCGAACATAAAACCTCGCTAACTAATGCTCAGGAGAGCGGGTGTTATAGAGAATTCAAAAGTCGTATAGGAGATTATCTCTGTAAAGTGAGCTACATTTCTTTATTTATAATTATTTGAACACGTGTTCAGGCTCAACACGTTGAGGAAGTATGAAGAGCTTGACTTTGAGAGAAGACGTCCGTCCTTGGGGCAATATGCACCTCTCATTTACCTATTTACCGCACCAATTTTTCCGGTTACTAAACATAAATAATTCTTTAGTAGTTCTGACAGAGAGACTATATTATTTTGAGGAACTGTATCAGATATTATACAAGTTGCAGTTAATGGGTAAACAGTTACTTTCTTAGTATATAATATATATTCACAGTAATCTTTATTTTTATCCACTCTGGTTAAATGAAATCTAATGATTCTTGTTAGATAAGAACCGTTCGAAACTAATTCTTGGAAAACAACATTAATCCTTGAATGAATGGACAGTGTGTGAAATAAAAAAATCACCTAGACAAGGAAAAACTATTATTAGCATTACAGTCTCTACATTACGATATGACTGCAGGCGAAATAACAACATTAGCATTACAGTCTTTACATAACGATATGACTGCAGAGTAAATATTAATACAGTTGTCATAGGTTTCGTCCTAATCCTAAATGAATGGTAGGTGAAAGATAACGTATGGTGCACGATTGTATAGTTTTTTAACTGGTGACTGAGACTGACCAATATCAACTTCCGACATAAATTAATCAATATTAACTGCTGACTGAAACTGAACTATTTTCAACTCTTAACTAAGGATGACCAATATTAATCTTCCCTATTTAAATCATTTACGCAATCAGCGATAAAATTGATTAGATAGAAAGGAATCGATTACAATATAATAAAATATTCGCTCGCGGGGGGAGGATAAATGATCCATGGGTTATCATCAAAATTATGAATGTGTATTTGCTTCATCATTTGCAAAATTTCATCTATATTCATAGGCAAAATGGGCACCAGAAAGAAAAAAATTGATGTAACTTCTAAAGTTTATATTCGTGTTGGGTTGCAACCGTAACTTTTCTCAGTATATGTTTTACTGCAAACTTTGATTTAGAAATTCCTGATTCAGAGAAATTCACAAATTGCTGATGTACTATTGAAAGCTGCAATAATGAAAAGAAATATAAATTATTTAAATAATATTTCATAATGATATTGATGAAAAAATGAGAGAAATATTGTAAAATTGTCAAACATGTAGAGTATAACTTATTTAAAATATGTTGCCTTCTTGCTGTCTTTTATTTTGATATTTTCGTTTTACTTTTTCCTCATGACAATATAATCTAGCACAAGATAGGACTTCGTTCGTTGAGTATTTCTCCCTGAGGAAAATATTAAAATAGATACTGCATAAATTCTTGATTTATGCATAAAAGCATAAAAAGCATAAAAAGCACTATTGAAATAATGAAATCCCAACCAAATTTATAACATCTTTCATCACAAACGCGACTACTCTCTTCCACTTGACCGAAAGTCATCAACTAAAAGCAATTCATCTATTCGAGTCTTTAGATAATTCATACGCGTGAAGCCGCATTCATCTATGAACTTTTGTAATAAATTTTCTACCTTGCGAGAAAATACGATGTGCTTTTGACCCTCGATAAGTATCCCCTACTAGCCTGTCACAGAACTAGTAAAAAATCTACGGGAAATGACCACGCAAAAATCTACGGTATTTGATACGATTATTTAATTTACTTTTCAACCCATTAATTCCATAGACTGGCTGAGAACAAGTAAAAAATTGAGAAACTATAACATTCTACGTCTTCGGTACACCACTTTCACTAGTTAGATACACATTAATACTACTAAGAACTAACTCTCAAATTTATTATTCTGAAAGGATACTTTACTACGAAGAAATGATTCGAAGTACTTCTTCCAATTGGGATCACACCCACACTACGCAGTCACACGCTGCTTATCGCTACAGCACTGAACTGACGAGTGTAAGCTGAACCACCCGAGTGTGTGTCACCGTCAAATCATGATGCTTAATTTTCATAGCTATCATAACAATGACGGATGAAACACTCTTTCTAATGAGTTTTTCCCAATAAAAGTCCGGTGCTACATAATTGACGAAAAACCTGCTGAGGTTGAACTGCACTCTCTAAATGGTTGAACAAATTCAACGAAAAATAATGATGCTTTCCGTTATTGAAAAAAAATGGATGTTTATCTCCACCCTTGAATACATCATAAGCCTGGTCTCAAGCTAGATAATCAAAAGAGCTAGCATTCATTAATCCTGCTGTTTAAGAACGTTCTTCCTTCCCCTTCCGAATTAATGATCCCGCATTGTGCAGATTTAAATCAGAACGACCGTCGCTCGAATTTAATCGTTGCTCTCATTGCGTTGGGGCGACAAAAAGTGAACTGCACAGGAACTTAGTTTGAAATCAAGGTCATTTTGCAGAGTAAACTTTAATCAAGTTTTTAATTTACGTCCGCTTATAAAATATCATTACACCATATCATACCTTCATAAAATCTTGCTAATTTCATATTCTATCGAATCTACGTCCGAATCTAAACCATTATTGCATCATGTGATACCTTTTACACTCTAGTTTATTTTATCTTTTACGAATTCCTCTGAGTTTTTGGTCGAGTGTTCCCTCCCTTTGCTTGACTGAGGGATTTGACCATCTATCTTGAAAATACAGTTCAATAATGAGCTTTTGCTACTTAATATGTACTGCAACGAATCATCAACACGCGTATCTGAATGTTCGATCCTTTTTCTATTTTTCGTCCCACTACTGACTTTTTTCCTCCTTCTGCAGAACTGCGTTCACAATTGAAGATTTACTGACCTCGTACTTTAGTCAGATTAAATCATTTTATCTTTTAAATAGTGCTCGTGAAACCAAAGAGAGCAATATTTTACTCAATAGGAATATTAACGGTACTTTCCAATATTAATGATGCACAAATCTTTAGCACGTCACGTACAACTTCCTTCGATTTTTTAGTTTATTTTTGGTGTTCATCTGCAAAACATATGGGCTGCTTCTAAGTGTAAAGTGTCTCGTAATTTCATGTAAGAGGCATAATTCAGCGCAAAAAAATGATGGGAAACCAAATAATATATACATTTTTATAAAAATTAAAAGTGACATGATACCAGTGACAATTTCTAGTGACTATATAAGCTCTACAATATTGTACAGGCTGCTACCACGTACATCCTACTTCAAGTTTCCCAAAACTGCACTTTTCCCAGGATATTTTCACTGAATTCGGTACCTTGTCCCTCTAATAATATTTCTACCACTTCTAGCTAAATGGTTAGCAGCAAAGCCGTTCGCAACAATGCGAATTTCGTTTCTCAACTTTTCCTATTATTCCAAATGACTCTAATCCGATGGAAGCTCGAGCAGCAGGCACAACCCTGCAATCGGCCTGCATCCTGTACGATGCGAGTCGCTGCCCAACTTGCAGGAATTATTGCTTGCTGACTAAGGCAGCGGAGAAGGATGTGGGCTACTGATCAATACTGGAATTTTTCCGATAGATACTAAACAACTCACGTAATTTTTACCGAAGAATATGGGTGAAGTAAATTTCCTTCAGCACTCTGATCATAACCGAGCATGAGCGAACATATGTATGTATGTCACTCGCCAGGGTCATTTCAATCCTGAATATAAAGGGGCAGTCCGAAGGTGTCACCCACAGCAGCTAAGAACGCGATATGCACACTAGTGTCACCCACAGCAGCTAAGAACGCGATATGCACACTAGTGTCACTCACAGCAGCTAAGAACGCAATATGCATACTAGTATAATGTAATTATTTTTCCGGAACCACTACGAAGAGAAAATATTGTTTATTTACTGTATTTCCATAATCGCAATTCCAATTAACTGCATAAAAATGTTAAGTCATTCCCTTAATTCTGTCCGGAATTTAAATAAGAAAAACGAGTGATCAAATCTTACATTTTTTCAAATTTAACCATCAACGTAATTTCCGTCATCGCTTCTGACTTCTTTCCATCTACTGAAAAGCTATTGTATCTCACTAAAAAAAATGTATACTTGATCGCCTCATTTCCAGCGTGAGTTAATCCTCACAAACAACTCTGTAAACAACGGAACAAATGTTAGTCTGAAGAACCAATGTTAGAAGAATAAGGCGGATGAGGAATTTTCGCCCAACCAAGTTCATCAATCTTTTGGGACGAGATTTTTGCAGTTGGGAGTTGAAACTTAATTATTTTCTAAAAAGCCGAAAAAGTTTTATGGAAGTGGGATCGAAAAGTCGTAAGTTGAGGGTAAAAATTCATACGATCATAAAAACTGTACACCTGGTTAAACTCAAAAACTTGAGATAACTGAAAATTTAATTTAGAATTCAAAACCTTTACATGTTAATCAATAAGTGTTCGGGAGGGAATGAAAGGCGTAAAAATTGGTAATCCTAATTATTTTACTGTTTTAATATTTTTATTATATCTCGCATTTTAATAATTGTATGCTTGTGTGGGTTTTGATTAGTGGCTCAGAAGAACACCGACATCAGGTTATTGATTACGCTCTAATGAATTAAAGAGTTTAAACAGCGAAATATACAAATACCCTTTCCATAGCTGCCTGCTGCCCCTATCCCAAACTGAAGGGTCCCTCCTTCTTCGACGTGACATAATTCGAGCTACTGAACTAAAGCTCTGCAATATAATCGATACTAATACTACTTCTCCAACTACTATTACATCTGCTACTACTAATACTATTACTACTACTAAATCTACTACTGCTACTACTACATTTGCTTTTACTACTACTACTATTACTTCTGCTACTACTAACACTTCTGCTACTGTTACTACTACTTCTGCTACAACTACTACTACAACTACTACTAGTACTACTGCTACTACTTCTATTACTACTACTACAACGACTACTACTAGAACTACTACTAGTACTAATACTACTACTACTACTACTACTACTAGTACTACTAGTACTACTACTACTATAACAACGACTGCTAGTGCTACTACTACTACTACTACCACAACTACTACTAGTACTACTACTTTCAAATCCTAATGTTGTCATCCGTCTACCTTGCCTGAGGAAGCCCGCCGCTTTTGTCACATCAGTGAAGACACTCATCTCTCAAACATTCACGCGATCCCTTCGACTACGTACTATCGTCGTTGCTTTGCCGCCATCAGAAATATATTCGTGCAATTGGATTTGTGATCTTGGAAAAGCACTATAAATCGTTCTCATTTTGAGCCGCATTTGATCTTCTAGAATCATTTTTATTTTATCCGAGCTCGTTTTCTACCCCATTGAGTTTGTTTATCCACCAATATGTATATGCATATGAACTATTTACATTTGATAGAAACAATACTTTATACAACAATACGAGCTAAGTAATCTGTGAAATTTGTTCCATTTTCATGGTTTGACAGTTAAATCATCGAGATTACATTCTAAGGAACATTATGAAAGTTAGTAATTCACGGTCTCGCCACTGAAAAAAGTTATAAAACACCAATACTGGAGTGAAAAAAGGCTTCACAAATCACGGAAGAAAGTTCGGCCGTTGCTTCTAATCGACTGCTGTCGGCTGCACAAAGACGCTGATGTGCCTCCTGCTCGAAACAGACCCTCTGAAAGATGGCCAGTATTTCATCCCACTATTTATGAGAGCTATTGCAAGACGGGTGATGCATCAGGCGAGTATTGCTCTAAAAGTAATGCGTGTTTCATTATATCTCTACGATTCACGAATTCGGAAAAATAGGCCTAACTTGAAAATAATTGGAACTAAATACTTTTTCAAATATTTCTACCGATCTTCAAGTTATGAAACGTTCGCACTGGTCAAACATTTATTGTGAAATACAAACCTCATAAATAGCTGAACTTTTTCTTAAACTATAAGAATAAGGGCAGGTAAAAGCATACTCATCTTTAATACCGTGAGCCAGCTTTCACGAGCCTTGGACTTAAGTTTCACAAAGCAGTACCACCGGAGCACCAAATTGGCTTAGCTAGTTGTTTGTTTTTAAAGCGTATAGAATTTGTTATGACTATTTCTTTTACAAAAGAACTATATTTTTTGGACAGAGTTTGAAGTCAGAATAGCTGCCCTCACAATCTTGTGTTTAGAATTCTCAGGGAAAAGTTAGATAATGTGTACACAAATTTTCCGTGTGGGTCCGTTTCCTATAGGAAAAAATTATTGTTGTACTTCATTTACGAATTTTAAATTAAACTGTATTGGAAGAAAGCAGTTGTCTCAAATTACCAGTAGCTAATACTCTCACGTGAAGCTAAAATTAACTTTTCGTAACAAGTTAACGATCGGAAGTTTTTTCAAGCAAAGGGATGTGATTTCATGGTGCATACGAAGCATTGTTGTCTATTGGTATTGTTGAAGCCAGTGTACTGCTGCAAACTGTGGAGAGACAACTCTCCACACACGCCAAGAGAATCTCTACACGCAGAGGTCGGTCAATTACAAACTCGCCGTACAGTGAGATTAGGGATCGTGCATTACCATACAATCTTCCAGTACACGAGTATAGTTTCGGAAAAGTGGGCTAAGCATTGCTATAGATTTAAAATTGGCTGGAACCATTCTAATTCATGAACTCAATCCATCTCTTATATTGAAGATTCATAAGTGGAATTGAACATTTTAAATAAGCTCAGTGAATTTCTTACAGCACCAATATTTTTAGCGCGTGTTCTACATTTGCTACCTTGATTTTTGTTTCAACACATACACCCGATTCCATTTTTTCTCGTAGATTTACCACCTACGGATAACGAGCGATGCTGTGCTAAAAGCTCTAAAGTACACTTTTATTAAAAATGGGTATGTATTTATCTGTCTAGGTGTTATACTTCTTAATTCGACCGAAATTTTCCCGGAATAAATCCATGTATGAAAATCAGCTTACATATGTAATTAACAGAGTCACTTCATGGCTATAATATGCTACAGGTCTTTAACAGAGAATTCAACCCCTTCTATGCTCGTGAGCATAATACGTTAGCGCTTTCTGACTCAGAAGCAATCATGGGTAACACAGGATAACAACATTTTTGAACATATCCCTTGCGTGTGTTTTTTAATGCTTCTTTCTGTTTTGATCTGCTAATTTCAAATGTGGAGATGATTTGGTTCTGCGTGCTCTAATTTTCATGCAACTTGACGTTTACATTTTAGCCTCTCGCTGCCAAACAAATTACGCGTTAATGGTAGCAATACATAGAGATCTATTGTTTTGCTGTCTTCCCTTTCATACTTGATCATGGCTACAAAGAAACACCGATATATGAACAAATATGATGCTTTCTGCTATATTTGTAGACACTTCACACTTATTCGTCAGAGGAGCAATGCAACAGTGCTTGTGAGGCGAGCGCTTTAGCCTCAGCAGTTTAACCTCAGCAGTTCAGCAAGCCACAACTGAACGACCTTGGGAGTGATTTGGGTCTCTCTGAAAATGTGTTAGAAATATTAGCATCTAAGTTGCAAGAAATTGCTCTACTGAACCAAATCACAAAAGTTTCATACTTCCTGAAATCGAAACCGCTTTCTACAGAAGTTTTGAAGAAGAGAATAAGTTGGTTTATTGTTATAATATACAAGGTCTTCTCCCGGAATTAGTGATTCCATTGTATAATCCAAGTGAGTGGAAATCATTTTTAAATAGCTCTAATCGCAGCCTGAAGTGTGTTCTACTCCATAAAGGCATTGCTAATGCAGCTGTTCCAGTAGGTCGTCCTGTGCATTTACGAAAGGAGCATAATGACATTAAAACTGTAATAAACACACTAAAATACCTCGAGCATAGCTGGACAATTTGCGTGGACCTCAAAATGATGAACTTTCTCCTTGGTCAA
>VOMN01113633.1:0-42270 GCA_014899125.1 Orchestia grillus | reverse complement strand
ATTGATGGAAAGTTTGATAGTGTAGACGGGGCTTAAGCGACTGGGCAGCTCGAGCGCGGGTATTTCAAAGGAACGCTATCAATTCCCGTTCTCCGCCCTTACAGTTGTATCCTTGCGGGTGTGCGCTCATATATTTTATTGACTCTTACAAGCAAAGCTCGTCGTCACGCGACCCAGCAAAATTACCAACAGAGACGCTCACAGAAACATCTCGCACAGCTCTTGATGAATAGTATGTACATAAAAAAAGCTTGCCCCATTATTGATGAATTTATAATATCTATAAACCGCCTCGAAACTTCACGGTCCGCCATCTGCTCTCTATGTCTAAAGAGATAAGTTTACCCTCTGTATATCATGGGCATCCGGATCTAGCCAAAAACATGTTGGGTGGGCAATATGCACTCAGGTTAATTCAGTTCATTAACACGCCTTCAGCTGAAATTGCTTCATTTCCGCGTTGATAACCGGGTCGATTAAATATTGAAAAGTTCGCAATAATTTAGATGCCGATTAATGATGACTGAATAATCTTTTTGAGCAAATCTAATTAACATTTCAATCACGTCATGCTTCACGTATTTCAATAAAAAACCTTGTTATTCTCACGACGGTGCCATGTTGAAATGAAACGTCAATAACAGAAAATTAAGAAATCAAATTACTCCTTGAAAATATGAACCTGGTCGCAATGGACAGATGAGATATGCGTCCATCAAAGAGACGAACTATGCATGTAAAACATGTCAGACTTATGAAAATTCTAGAGCCCTCCAACCTTTGATTGATTATCCTTAGTTTATTCAAAGCTTCCTATTCACATGAAATTTTATCTAAATAGCAAAGAGTAGAAGGTACCATTTAGAATGGACTGTAGAAAACGTGGAATCTATGCACAAGTGTGTTTCCATACTGGATTCCATACACATAGAAACAACAAGTTTAGAAGGAAGGGGAAAAAGACAAAGAAGAGATAGCGAAGTAGGTATGAAAATTGTAAGACGCAAAGTGGGCACGAAAGACAGAAGTCCTAGAGGCCTATCTATAGCTGAGGTAGCCAAACAACCTAACAGTGCCCCCTGGTGTTACCAGTTCCCATAGCATAGGACTGGCAAACCTAACTAACCTAACCCTATTGCCTATCCTATACCTCCTGAGAGGGCCTGCGGTCCTTTTCCATATTAACCCACAAAAAAAAATTATCACCCTAATGATTATCTAAGTATTACTGTGGTTGCAGTCATGTTATGTTGTTCTAATTGATGAAAAAAAAAACAGGAAATACGACAACCATCTCGTCAAGGAGAAGTCAAAAGTATTTGCATTACATTAGGAACGACATCTCGATAATTTTATAAAACAAAAAAACTATGCCTTTAAATTAACTCTTTTGTCGGGGATTGAATTTTTTATCTGAACATTACACCAAAATCCTATCACCTTTATTAAAAGCGCTTTTGCATATACTATTCACTAGTTGCGATGAAATTACGGTAGAGCCTCAGGAAACGAGCTCTTTATTAACGCACTAATCAGGAACGGTCAAAATTTGGAGACCAATTGTTGGTTCTGATAATGTACTACTTTACGGTATACAAAAGTAAACCTAGGCCTGTGCATATAATACCATCGACTAAGTAGCGCTGTAGCTCGTATACCGTACACATGAATAATTGCCTGTGTGACTTATTCATCAAAAAACTTTGCACACAATTGCAGTTGTCACAGCCCTCATTATAACCACCAATAAGGAAAATGTTATTTGAAACAATTGAATTACAGTCGAAGTATTTTATAATACAGTACACGCTTTTACACGATAATGGCAGTCGTGAGCGCGCCGCCATTGAATGATGAAACATCGCGGAATGTAGAATCAGTTAAATTCTAGGAACAAAAACTAATTAAGGCTATTCATGTCACTAAAATGATGAATATAGTACAATTAAATCTCTGTAGTTTGGTGGTGCATTTCTACAATTAGCGACATCTAATTTCACTTTTATTCTTAGAAATTAAAAATCACAAATTCGTTAATTACATTACTGCTAAGGCTGGAACAAATTAATTCAATTCGTATAAACTTCAACAGGAACGTGATCAACACACCTGGGGGTCTTAACAAGGTCTACCACCCATTTTCCGAGTTGGTATGGCGTCCCACCCTCCTGCAGTCCACCTAGGAACGTAGCATCTCACAATACGATTACTATTTTAAGTTGGTCGACTATTTCCAAAGTTAGCCTACAAGCTTGATATATGTATATATATATATTTGTACATTCATTTTCAAGAATGTACGAACATTCGAAAAGTCAACCAATAAAAAATTCATAATGCCGTTTGGAAATGTCCTTTATCAACTACGACCGAGCTTGAAATTTTTAGTGAGAAAAATTGAAAAAACAAATAGAAAAATTCTAAATAAAAAAACGTCCCTGGTCTTCAACAAACAATGCATAAAAGAAAATCTGTTCCCTGCCTACACGAATATATATTGATTCAGATATATATATATATATACATGCTTTGATAAGTAAATACACATATATATATGTGTGTGTATTAACTTATCAAAGCAAGGATCAGTTACTTCTGGGCCACACTGTACGTTTAAGGTACAACACAAATTACACAACTTTAAAAATTTACTAGAACCCTAAAAAGTTCCTCCCGGTCAACGCAGGGTTAAGGAGAAAGTCACGAAACGGTTGCAGTTTGCTACCCTTCAATTTTCAAAATCAAATTACATATTTGCTCACAGACGATCTAACAAAAAAAATGATAAAATATGCGCCAATCGCCTGAATATCTGTGAACTGAAGCCAGAATTGACTTCTCGAAAGCCCACGATGCTTCAGGTATCTGACTTCAAACGGGGAGGCGGTCCTACTTCCGGATCCCACATCAGTGCTGGTCTCCACCTAACCACACCACACAAAAAAACTGTTCTTCCTAGACAGTATCGAGCTCGCATCTCAGACTACTACAACCTGAACGGTGTCGCCCTCTCCATCTTCATTTTTCTATAATTTTACGAGAATTTTGTTTATTTATGAAGTATTTTTGACACTTTGCGATCGGATTTTCTCTCGATTTCTATATTCTCTTACCTTCTTAACATTAGCGTTTTTCTTTCCTGTGAGATTAAATGAAAACATAAAGCTAAATTACATGTTTAATTAAATGTAGGTCAGGAATTTGTTGAGGAAAAAATACATCAAAGTCGCTGAATTCTCAATCTAATAATTCTACTTTATAATAATGCATTAACTGCATAAATTATTACCCAACGCACTTGAAAACATCAAAGCGTTATCAACATGTTTACTAGCAATGCAAGAAACACTGTCACGAAACCTTTGATGCTCAATGAACTTCGAAGAACTAAAAGCGATTTTGGAACATCGAGCATCATGCATGTAATAATATCGAAATAATATATTGTAGTAGTGAATATACCAGTGGTCTAGCCTCAGCAAACTAACTAAATTTGGAGACAACTTCCAAGAATACTAAATAGAAAATGGGAAAGATGCGAAGTTTTTCTTTTTCATATAAGACTCCAGACTCGTAATCTTTGTGGGTTGATAGCATCGTGTTTCAGTATTTGCCTTTCTATAGAACTGAACTTCTCTTTTAAGCCCTCGTTAATCAAGTTATGTCGAATACGGCAACACTCCTGTGTCATAGCCAAGTAACAAAATAGTTCAAAATTTTCGGGCGTGAATAAACCCGGGGAGAAAATAATGAGAAAAATGTCCAGAAGGTTCTGAATTATAGCCTACCATGAGAATCCTGAGCGAAACAAAAACCTATAAATGGAGGATTTAGGTTTTAAGCCCGATAAAAAACTAACAATGGTTGCATTAACCATCTCTTGCCGGAGTACCTGACATCTGATCATGATTTAAAATACATGAATATGTATACGTACGTGCCTAGTAAAATAACGAGTTTGTATAACTGATGACCATTGCAACAGTCGGCTCCTTTTTCAAGGATAAATTTGATCCTACTAGTTTGGAATTACCAATTAATATGAAATAGCTCTGAAATAGCAACAAGCTACGTCAACATTTTGCTACGTTCAGGCACGCGTCTTTCATATTACACTACGAAACGATCTCAAAATTTTCCTTAAAAGCTTTAGAGTACTCAAAATACACATAACCCACTTCAACGCTCGAAAACAATTATGTTGAAAAAATGTCCAACAAATTTACAAAAATTGGCAGTACACTAAAATTTGAAATAGCTGCAACTGATTAAGAGCGCTATAGAAGCATACACAGATGTTCAATGGAACATGGTTTTTATTTTGTTGAAACAATAATTGATATGTTGGAAGAGTAGAAGCGGCTCAACAACGTTCCCAAGCAGCAGCAACCAAGGGACAACGTCGAAGGCCTTCCCTCTCACCCCACGACCAGTCTAGCTCCCCTCCCTCTGCCCTCAACAAAACCCTCCTTCCTCAACCAACAGGTAGTTCGTCGTCCACTCACACAATACACACGGCAAAACAGTTAGTGGTCGTGAACAAAAAAAAATCATGTATCAGGCATCAAGAAAAAATTATGGAAACTATTAAAGAGTAAAATTCAAATCTCTAATGGTAAGGCCATTTAAGTCGGACCATCCATACAGCTACAATGCTGCCTCTTTCCCTCTCGCCAAGCATAAAACCCACCAAACCGGCGAATGGTACATCTCCAAACTGCAAAATCATCATGTCGTAAAATTTACACATATTGCCGCCTGTGTCATATTTAACCATAGTTCAAAACACAAAATTCAGAGGAAATGCACCACGACCTAAATTAGAATGAAATGTTGAAGCATCGCACCGCTAAGCATAAAATCAATAGACCTATGTTATGTTGGAGCCGCACACGCGCGCAGTTTCGGTGGGAACTAATTTTCGCGCCGATGCAAAAGCGAAGGCAACAATTCGCCAAATGTTTCGTTTTTTGTCAAAATGTTTCAACGTGACGTTGAGAACACGAATCGAAGCCTTACTTCTACAGATGATTCGCTCACACACAACCAATGATAACACCAGCATAGAAACGATAGAAACGTTCTATTGCAAGTGATAGCATCGATCCAAGAACCGACAATGAAATATAATATTTGATGATAGAAATAGAAGGGAATACTCTGTAAATGAAAGGTTGTGAAAATTGAGCAACTTTTCTGCCGTGCTGAGTCGGCGCGAGAGCAAAGAAAAAGCAGCCTTGTGATTACACATCGTACCGATTATCATCGAACACAGACTTCGCTCCAGAACAGAAACTCACCGAGGGCAAAATTATCCCTCCCCCTCCAAAAAAATCGATGTCAACCAGTCGCACCGATTATCAACTCAGCAGTTCAGTAGAGTCCTGGTATTATAGCAGTATGGAGAACCTTAAAAATGGCAAGAAAAACTGTACCATATACGCACTGCGAGCACATGCATCGATCTGACGAACAGCTCCAACCACCTACATTGCATTGGCTCCCAGATGATCCTGCGTCGCATGACTCAAGTTAAGGTTGTTGAAAATGTTGAAGAATTTAACAATACACCATTATTTCGGATTTAACACTTTTACTGGGTAATACAATGTGGATCCCCCAAAACTGCGTGTACTTGATAATGACAAAAAAGATTACTTTTTAACTCAGTGAAAACGAAATAAGGGCGTCTTTTAAATTTAAATGCCACGATATTTCTTTGATGTGAAATTAGAAAAACTAATGAATACTTCGATTAAGAATACGCTCTCCCATAAACTACTGGGAAATTACACAAGTCATCAAACGGAAAATTAGATATAATTTACCTATGAAGGGAAACATGTACACTTACTGTCAACTATTTGAAAGCTTCTAAAAAAATACGTTCAAGAGAAAGGGACTTGAAATTTTGCGACTAATAGATCATCGTCATTCCAATACTGGCAATGCACAATTAAAAGAATTTAATTACAACTTTCTTTAAGATTATATTTGTTTATTGAACGGAAGTTCTCACGCGGCGCTGGTGGCAGAGTTACAGAAAAAGGACAAGTCGTAGCAGAGACTAGAGGCTAGTCTGAGAATAGTATCATCGAGTTGGCAACTAGTTATACTTTTCATCAGTAAAAATATTCGACGTTCTAAGTTAATTTAGCGCTCAATTATCAACAGCGTATTTCTTTAAAGTGAGAATACTATACTAATTTCCAACGTGACGAAGTCTGGCACATGCCACTCGAGTTAATAACTAAATTTCAAGAACAATTGTCAAGTAACTAGTATAATATGCGAAACTTTTCTTGAAATATGGTATTCCTGAAGATTATTCAAGTAAAGACCATCAGATCGTTTTGAGGTGGGTGGTTATGAAATAAATGATTGATTAGGAAAACATGAAGGATGTTATAGTCTGCAGCTGCCAAGCGGGTAACTGTTATAGTAAATTACTACTTTTGCTGAGCTAAATATTGATTCACAACGTACGACACGAATAATTTGCAGGATAATTTAATATGAGTTCTGATGGTAAATAGATTTCATATGACTGAGAAAAAATGACTTCCCTTAGCATTGGAGTTTTTACCGCATCATTCAATAACGTGTACGACGCTCAAAAAATGCGATAAGTCTGTGTTGATTAGCCTTTGTTACTCATATGCTGGTAAGAACCTTCTCAAACAATTTTGTCCAGTTGTCATTGATTTATTAATATATATATATATTAATACATTCATGCCTACCTTATAAGAAAGTCGACCATCAACAATCAATAAAAATGATCTCCCTGGAAATATTTTTGGCAATAACCGGGGCTTGTTATTTTTTGATATTTTTCTATCTTGGTTTTATAATCTTGTTCTCATAAAATTTAATATTTCAGAGATCCAGGAAATAATTTTCCATGCTTGAACACTCCCTCCCATCGTTCGTTAAGGAGCAGGATAAAAAGACAACAGAATGATGAAAGCTGATTGAATAATAGATCGGAGCGAAAACTTTAAAAAGTGAGGAAACACGTACGATCCTAAAAAAATTATAGAAACATGAATACAACGATACATCACCGGACACCGTGGGTAAAATCATCTTAACAAACCAAGAAAGAGGCCATTAAGACTAAGGAGAAACCTTGCAATTCGTACAAAATAGGGAAATTAATCAACCAAAGGAACGACTACGGGCAAGATTATAATCTCGCAACGCAAGTATGAAGGAAGTACAAACGATATACGAAGCCTCGCAACTGTCTTCAAAAATGAGCGAGAACATGGTCTGACCCGGAGACGAGACAAAGTCAAACACGGCTGTAGGGGGACGCAGACACTCGGGGCAGAGACTCAGAGACTGGAGCGTCGTGCGACCGTAAGGACGGCATTGTGGTGTGGCCAATGTACGCGCCCACGGCCACCATCGCTCCAACTATCGTGCTTCCCAAGTTATTGTCTAAATGCTTGTACAAAGAACGGTCGGTTTACAAAATTCCTTAAGAATAGTGTTAGACTTGATGGAAGTCTGTTGTTCGTAGTTGAAAATACCATGACTTGGATGATCAACTCCAAAATTACTGTATTTGAACAATATCATGGTTACGATCCTAACAATTCACCCAAAAGTAAAAGAAATCATCAGACACATAAGCGGTCTCTGTGAAAGTAATATAACAAGTCAATACCAAGCAAGGAATTTTCCATAATTGAGTTTCACAGCAAACAATTGTCCGCTAGACCAAGAACGAGGCAAAGAAACGCTGAGGATACAGGAGAGGAGCACCTGTTCTGGGTATGATGCCCAGCCCCTCCTGAGATTGCTATCGATACGAGCAATCCGGTCCACACCGGCGTCCCCCGCACCGCCCACCGCCCCCACACACGCTCCTCGCAGGACCTCTGACCTCGCGTGTCCGCGTAACAACCTACCGGTTTGCTGCTTCCCATGTCCTCCTCCGCTTCTCTTGACAGCCGCTCCTATACAACCCTTCTCTTCACACCTCATCACTAGAATAATCTACAACCTCAACCACGCGCCGAAAATCAGTGTTATACAGCCATGCACATCCAAGTCGCTTCGCCTAAAAACACAGTTGGCTATCAGTAAAAATTTACTCGCAGCACCTCTCATAGGAGAACAAGTAAATTTTCCAATTCGCATACTAAAGTTGCACGGGGAAAACACTGGACCAAAAGAATAAGCATAAATACCAAGTATGATTTTGGCAACATGAAAAGTAGAAACGGACCTCATGTTTCTGCCTGATATATTTTAGATTTCAATTTTTACTACACCAGGGAAACATTTAGGAATCCGATTACTTTTGATGACGTCTAATTTTTTGGACGCGAAGCACTTCGGTAGAGGACCCTGAGACCATGCAACTATGTATGCTAATAGCGATGACTCTCATACGAGATCGCCAAGTAGTGCAAACGTTTCTTCGTAAAATACGCCAAGGTCGTAACATAAAATACGACAAGAATAATCTTCGATGTCATTCAATAATTTTATAACCTAAGCTAGAGCAAGAACAACGTACCCTCTACGATGTTACAAGATAAAACCCATTCCTATATTACAAGAAGAAAATGCAAGGGATTCGTTCACGTAATACAATTTTCATGATTTTACGTACAGATTTCACTTCAAGTATAGTACCGAAATCGATCACGATATTTGGGCTGACGTATCTTAAGAAAAGTAATGAATGGTAATAATTAAACGATTCTTTCTTACATTTAAGTCAGTAAATTACGATAATTGCATAATGAAAGACCAATGATATTATATTACTTTTTCAATACCATATTACATTAAAACGAAGCTGTACGACTTAGGTTACTGTACCAATTTAAATCCATCTGCAAACTACGACTGAAGTTGCGAACTGGGCAGGACTGAGTCACTTACTGGAATTCAAAACAACAACCTATGCAAGTACGAACGGACTCTGGGCACGAAGTACACCGCGATTAGATCCACACAAGTTGCGGGACGAGCGCGACTCGCCGCTACCTGCAGGTCATTGACTCGCAGGAAGGCATATGATGGTGCAAGTCACGGCGACCTGCAAGATGTCACAGCCCGCCACAGCGATGGCAACGTCCGCAGTACACCCTTCCAAGGCCTCTCTCCGACCAGCTCCAACAAGTAACTTTCTATTCCTTTACTACGCAAAAACCAAGCGTCTCCAATCTGCTCAGAGAAACTGGGGGCTATGACAATGACGGCCAAATATTTGAAAACTTTCATGTGGCTTCCATGCGAAAAAAGTATGCGGAACAGTTAAAAACTAAAATAGAAACAGCGCACACTCTAGAGGAAAATTGTACAATTAGTTTCATTCATAGACAAAATTTGCATGCTCTTAAATATAATATCTACCCACACACAAGCTTGAAAGTACCATCACTTCTAGCAAAACTCAAATTATCATGCAAATTACGGTTAGACTCTGTTTAGAAAAACGCTCAATCGAAAACCACTAACGCCAAATCGATGTAAAACACTTGCTAGAACAAGTACGACCAGGTCTTCTTCATCCCTATTTTGAGAGGCCTCGGTACGCCCCTCCGGCACAGATCTCGCCCTCCTATCCTGCTGCTGCTGAAAACAAGAGAACCTCGACAAAACGACAGGAGCCAATGAATTTACATGATCTTTGGTTGTAGGTACAAGATAAAGAGACAGAGAATGGATGCTTGAGCATCAGCCCCGAGTCATTAGGGCTGCACCACTCAATTAAAATATTTTGTGAGAACGATGTAACATTGAAACAAATCGTCAACACTTGATCAAAGTAGCACTTAATCATTTTGACTAGTTAAGACGTATCCAGCGGTAGTGTAATTGCAGCAGGTGGTGACGTGTGGCATCTGTAAGACAACCAGAGCAACCTTTCCACCCCAACACCTTCGCTATCCTCTCCCTTACAGCACGGGCTATACCTATGATATTCGTTCAACTTAACGCATTAGGCTGTTGTGCTGTCGCTTCATGTATCAGAACGTCAATCAATTCAAAAGGATCATAAATTATACATGGTGAGTGAAGTCTACCTAAGTCACGTACATAACTGGTTCACCTCACCACGCCCCTTCATTCATCCTCCACCCCACCACACCCCTTTCCCTTCCAGACTGATCAACTAGCGTCACAGCAACTGTTGCCAATTAGGAAAAACTACAAATAATATAAGCTCAACCAAAAAAAATTACCATACTTAAATCAAGACTATTAATTTCATGTTATTTCTCACTTACTCATCAGTTAAATTATAGATCGATACCGAGCAATCCTGAGATATCCGTTTAGGAAAATCCACATATTTTAAACAATAAATGGCTAGATATGAAGTGGAACAATCCCTTCTACGCATTAATTTTATAAGTATTCCATACGATAGGAAAGCTGAGGATAGAAACATGGTTTATCTTAAAGAGATCAAAGCTGGAAGAAAAGAAATTCTAAATATGTAGTGAATCTTGCCTGTTGAGCAAAGTTGAGGTCGCTAATTTGAGACGCCACCAAATCGCCGGCAGCGCACGGTTTGATCAGTAGTTGCCAGTAGTCGCCATACGCGTCACCACAAAATCTTCACATTTACATCTTTTTCAAACAATTTTCAACGTTTTATTTGCTATTTCTACATCATAAGTAATGAAAAATGTGTTTTAGAACAAGAAATGCCTTCCAAAGGAAATTGGCGTAAATTTCAAAAACTCGCATGTTGAAAAACGAAACGAAGAAAAGTAAATAAGAGATGTTATTATCATTTAACTTTCCCCCGTGGTTTGAAATAAGTCTTCGATTTAGAACATTGGTTAAAAAACGAAGAGAATTGAAGACTACTAAAAAAGTACCACAGATTTGACGCAACGAAGGTCCACGATAAAAGACACTACGCGAACACATAAAAGAAGTAATCGATAAGCTCATTTCACAGTTCCAGTACACGCGCACAATTTTCAGACACCACACTCACCAAACGGCATGATACTGTGCCACGGAACATCTTAGAACAACACAAGAACTTTCATGTCTCACAAAATCGTCAAAAGAAAACTTACGTTTCTTATTTCACATCCGAGTTTTTTTTTTGTGTGTTTAGCGAACGATTCAGTACCCTGAATTATCCTATACTTATATATTTGGATTATCCCGAGGGTTTTGAGCGGGTTTAAACCAAATATTTATCATGCAACCTAATAATATAAATTGAGTTTAATTAGACCACAGATGCTTTCAAAATTTGCAGACGTGTCTTGTTTGTTTATGACTAAAATTTATAAATCTTTCATTTTGGATACTCTCCACTAGCAATCAAATATACATATTTCCTATTCTAGTGAATTTTTTTCCTTTTGAGAATGGAAAAATTTTCATGAAAGAAAAGTTATGTTCAAAGTGCACTGTTATGATGCTGCCTGTAGATGTTACAACTGGTCGAAAGTAGTTCACAAAAATTAAATTAGCAGTCTTAGCTTGATACACGACCACCGCACCGATGATATTCAAAATTGGATAAAACTGTGATACAGATAGAAATTGATATCCCAAATATCACAACTACAGAACTTGCAAATAATTGATACGTTTTCTGAACTACAAGTTTTTGACACGAAAGAAAAGGGTTAGAACCTTCAAGCACAAGCAAATAAATAGACAAAACATACTCCAGTATTTTTCCTTCGAGCATTTCGAACTATATGTATAAGCACAAAATAACACGAAGAGTATTTTTGACTTCTTAACTTTTGACATATTTACGCTTTTCTGCATAAATTATTCGAACTAGAAGAAATATTACACTTACACTAAGAACGAAACGGGAATTTAGTTAATGAAATATTTTACATGTACTAGTATTTTAAGAAACAAATGCAAAATAAGGAGACGTACTTCTGATCGTTCATTCACGCTGGACTCGTTACACGGAAAGTGAGAAGGTATTACCAAAAATTTGCTAGACTGACCATTCTGAAGCCGTGATCCTCGTCGCCAACGCGCACATTCTCGTGCGTGCAGCTGATTATTTGAAGGTTAGATGAGATTTGGTTACATGAAATTATCCATGGCTTTTTTTCTATCACTTTAGCTGCGCCAAATAAATTTCAACAACGGCAGTAGTAGAATGTCACCCTAGTCGAATAATAATTAAATTAAGCATTGAATAATTAAGCAAGATGACACTAGGGTAAACAAATTACACTTATAAATTTAAATTATGGGTTAATGTATAATAAGGATAATCCAGTTCCTGGGTCCCCATTCCAGCCTTAGTAGAAGCGCGTCTCTCTCACGCACGCCCAGGGGTGTGGGCTATCAGTCGCATTCCGAGGACTTCAAGTGGATGCGGCTCTTACTGGTGCAACTATCTCCGTATTTCAAAGGCTTCATTTGCGTTAAAACATAAGCTTGTTTCGAATTTAATGCTCGTATTTTTATTAAAAATGTTTCATGTAGTAATTATCCCGTGCTCAAATTCTCCTGCATTTTACACAATATTTTATTGTTTTCTTATACTCTTGCGTTTGATGTGGCTTTTATTATCAAAACGTTTACTTCCCATGAATATTTTTCATCTTTGTTATGTAAATCAAATTGCCCAAAAAATCAATGAAAGTGTGCCTCAACTAATCTTTTTTCAAGTAGAACTGAAAAACAAAGAAAGAAATTTCTTAGATACAAATTTTATGTCGACACAAGTGGCAAAAAATCCTGGCTCTGATCTGAACAAATCAGGCATAAATCTAAATATTCAACGAATACAACCGTACATAACTCTTTTTGTATGTTATGTGGAAACTCTGAGACACCAACTACATGCAGCTCCTAACCTGTCACCCAAGCATTAAAATGACGTATTTTAACGGTCGTGTTTTTTCACGAGCAAGGACACGGGGCATTGAACCTCATACTTTTGCAAAAGAACAAGCTTTTTTACCACAGTAATTCAGTGGCGTTGAATTTTAGCTGCAGCACGAAGAGTATTTAAAAAATTGCAATCAGGCAGATATTTCTACGGGAGAATTTGACAGAAAGTTTGCGATACCCACAGAGAGTTTTTCATTAAAAAGAGAAATGAACGGATACAGAACAGCACAGCATAAGAGCAAACGCAAGATCGGCAGGACGCGCTACGTTGTATACAGCGCATGGCTCACAAAACAAAGAGGAACATAAGTGGTAATATGGAGACTTTAACAATAACTACAGGCTAAAAATGCGAGTATTACAGTAGCTAGCAGCATATAAGCAGTGGGTGGTCATAGCATGCCTGCGGCACACACCAGTGCGCAAGTTCGCACGCGGTACTATGTTGAATATGAGAGCACTTTAGTCGGAAAAGAAATTTGATCATGCATATAACATTTATTTTCGTACAAATTACAAAAACTACTTTTAATCATATTAAGGAACAGACTCGTAGCGCTGACCTGAATCAGCACGAAGTCCTTGCACCATAAATGAAATTTTAAATCGCAAGAATAACGACATTCTCAATTATGCGTTACAGAGTAGCTAGTTAATGACGCATAAAAAATACTGAATAATAGGGCTACAGCAATCGCACATGTAGGCAGCAATCTCAAAACAATTAGGCTAACAAAATCTAAAAGAAACTATTAAGCTGCAGTATAAAAAGTTGAGGGCACCGGTAATCCATTATGATAATGAGGCAGTTAACCTGTGCGCAGCCGAGAACCCCTCCCTGTGGCCGTATCTATTTCGAATGAATGATTGCCCCCCGCTGTTTACAAGCTGCCAACTTATGATGTAATCCGTGCCCGGGTGAGGGAGACAACTCGCGGGCCGCCCTCCCTGTGCAGGGGGTGTACCAGTATTAATATCCCACCTCGCAGCCACGTTCAGCCCTACACTCGCTACGCCAGTCACTCAAGCGATCACAGCGTCTCAAGATATCAATTTACTCTTTCCTTTATTCTCGGTGATAAAGAATTTACAGGAGATGAGTTTGCGTTGAGGTTACAGAGAATACTCGAGCATTCCGTATCTTTCGCGAACATCATCCATTATATTCATAGACCGAATTCCTAGAATACATATAGAAATGCATGCAAAAGGCAAGTAATGTCTTACTAATCTGAAAGTGCGAGTTTTAACTGTATATCTCTTTAAGTACGGTATAAGAACAAAACAATATTTTAAAAAGTATGATCCTCTAGAACACTACGCAACGAGTGCGCGCATGCAAATTTCCCATGAATGACCTAGCTAAATCCCAAAATATCGACAAATTAAATTCTAAAAATGAACACCGGTTGACTCGTCTGAATGAGAAACGAGCCCGAATAGCAGGGGACAGTTTGCTGATTGGCAAGCGATGAGACCTGAGTCATGAGAAAAGGCAGCAAACAAGAATAATTAGGAGAGGGCAGGGCGTGGTAAAATCTCAGACGTCGAGCTTCTGTCGGTCAGTCGTATGAGGTGCCAACCAGACGGGCTCTAGACGGGGGGGACGGGGCACGAGATAGGGGCGGGGCAACGCGCAACTTGACACATTAGCCGTAATGAACACGAGTAGTATTCAGATCGTTGCCTTTACTTGAAACATAATTTCGTGTCACAAATTATCTTCGATAAAGAGATGCAACCATAAATTTTGAGTAGTTTACTCCTCAAGTAGGAGAAAAAATGTTTCATAAATACACTAATAAGAGACAGCGACACTTTCTTCACTCAGGTAAGAAGCCTTAAAATTGAGCTAAAAATGCCGAGTTACGCTCTACAAATCAAATGAAAATCAATGTCGGAGCACAAAATACAGCAACAAATTTGATCGACGTTAGTACGATTAAAGAGAGTTCCTTTTGAATAACGACGGATATTAATTTGTTAAGAAGAATGCAGTACCCTACGAACTCTTGAAGAGTATGCGAATGAAGGCTTATCTCTGTTAATAATCTAAACAAGTTACTTTGAAAATTTTGTTTTGAAATTATTGAGAAACACTTCAACCATGCTCGAATTTTCCTTATTTTAAATTTTCGTTAGAGGGAGTGAAAATTTCTAGAAATTAGGTACCAGCATATAATAATTTCGCTTGACTTGAAAATGAAATTAGTGAAGTGTAATATAGTGGATAAGGAGAGAAAGGCAATTATTCAAGTGTCTGAGTTAAAGCAATCACAAATGAGTTGAACTAGGGTTAGCGCTATAATGACTCACTAAGAGCAACATTGGGATTGGTTTGCTTCGTTAAGTTATCGGATAAAGCCTTAATGAGGCTAGTACCATGTACAATATATCGTAAGCCTCTCAAAGCTTGTATCTTATAAAATACATCACACAAGTCAATTCATCGTCATATCCAGCAAAGCCTTGCCACCCGAAAGTACTATTTGAAACGCCTGTGTTTTGACATTACAAGTTGGTGTACCTAATAACATGTTAGAAATGCTATGAAATTTTCATACAGCCTAATTTGAATTTTAATAAGTCTCAGGTATAAGTCAATATGTTTGTCCAATCCTTCCAGTGACAGGAAATTTCTGAAGGCTCAAAAACAGTCAGGGGCACAAAGCTGTAAGTCAATGCCAAAACTCGAAGCCGCATTTCATTTTAACACGCCGAAGAGAAACCCTTTTTAACCGAGAGCTGAAATTCATGATCCTACTAAACGGCTGTTTCAAAAACCGAGTTTTCAATTTTGAGTAAATTTTCAACGAAAATACTCCTGCTTTAAGAAACAGCAGATGAAACAACTACAGTCCCATGAGTTTACTCTAAGTCACATAAGCTAAAAAGCAACTGTACTGTAAAGATCACTTATGTCTTACTGAGCACGGAGAAGTTCTATCACAAATTATCGAAACTACTAGAGCTTACTAGTCACTACTCAAAAAGAAAATAAAAATCAACAATTGTTATAAGTGGGAGAGTAGTAGTTATTCGCCAAAAATAAGGAAGCTGCTTCCAATAAATAAAAAATTCAAAGATTAGAATTACTGAACCCAGGTTTTACTAAAAAGTACCATACAAAGAAAATCGCATTATCGCAAGGAAAGGCTCCCAGGGAGTACTTCAAGAGAGAATCAATGAGATGAATAAGCTTAGCAAATAAAATTCACGAACAAACTTCAAATTCGAAGTTAAATTTTTGAAAATATTGTTAGACTAGAACGACCTTTTGCACACTGACGCACGGAGCTGACACTCTTGTAGTGCTACATAACACTCAAAATTTGAGGTCTACAAAATGGAAAATAATCATAATTTTTGTCAAGAAAGACTAGTTTCTATGCTATTTTAAATTCAATATTCATTATTGATCATTAAAATAGATTAGAGTAATGCAATAGTTTTGCCAAAAATCTTTTGATAAACTGTATAAGTTTTCTCTTAGTAAACGATAGATTAATACAAGAATGAACGATACTACATCGTGAAAATTGTCACGACCCACATCTCAGGAATGCTGATTTCACCAGTACAAATTGATCTACCGATACAAATAAGAATATTCTATTAGTTTTTCAAAAGCCCTAAAGCCGGTTTATTGAACCCTCCCTTGTTGTTCACAAATTGTAATTACATGTCAGGGGCAAAATATTTGAAAGAAACTTTTCTTAACAAGATAGGCAGTTTCTGAAGTTACACTGAAAAATATGTAAATTCAGCAACCGTTAATGCAAGTAGAAATTCGGTCGCATAAAAAAATTTTTATGCTTAAGTAATTTTGAGTTAGTTGAAATATCATCTGCACGCACAAATATAGCTGAATGAAATAAATTACCGATTTCTTGCATATTAATCGATTTAGTAAAATTCATGCTAAATAAAGTTTAGCACCAAATTTGAGAGCATCGAGTTGAAACTTTCCTCCTCTCGAACGACGTCTCGTAGGACTTTGGTTTCTAGTATATTAATTGATTAGGTAAAACTTATTGTAAATACTGTTAGCCATCAAATTTCAGAGTAGCGAGTTGAAACTTTTCCCGCCTCGAACGACGTCTCGTAGGACTTAAGTTACTAGAACGTGCATGGAATGATAAGACAATGATGTTAGAATGTTAGGTGATACCACGAACCTCAGACTCAGGTTTCTGAAACGAATACAACAAGGTCTCACGACTGGTATGGCACATCTGATTTAACCACGAATCTACATTCTACAGAGGCGAGGAAAAAGGTAAGATCTAAAATCACTCTCACTTTAACGCGAGAAACAGCGCGTCCGGTGCATCTCGTGTGATTGAGCGCGTTTGAAGCGACGTCTATATACAAACGCATTCTTATCCCTCGCACGATCCTCTCTACGATTCTTTGTACACTTAATCTTCAAATTTATGCCATGTCAAATTTTTAAACAATTAATTGAATACGTCATATTTTCTGAACTGAAACATATATTAGACATGGTAAAACCATGTCTAATATATGATAGGGACTTTGGGGGCACAGACGTTGGAGGTTTTTCTCCATCGTGATCGACTTCCCTCAAGGGATGTTTTCATACCCAATTTCAAATGACTATCAGTTAATTTTACTATAAAAACGGAATATCGTTACCGAGCCCTTCAAGTTGCAATAACAACATTGCGTTAACAATTGCAGCAGTATCAAATTATTAACTCAATTGTGCCCAAGAGTTCACTTAATTAATTAAATCAGACACAGCATCATTTCGGCGATTTTTCAAGTTGAATTCTTGCATAATATAATTGTTCATACATCTTCTTTTAGTCTTCACTACCAAAATTAAGGTGTAAAATTTAGGGATTAATAGCAATAAAAAGTGCTCGCCGTTCGATTCTGTGAATAGATTATGAAAGTAACTCATTAATCGAGTATCATAAATTTCATGGCATATCCCTCTCTTTAAAATGGCGATATCAATATCGGTAAAAATATTGAACTAGAATATATTTAACACACGCCATTACATTCTTGTTCGTTCAGAATCCTACAATATGAATCTTATATTCAACTGAGAAGGATGTGTTGATTGAAGATAAATAAGACCTCGCCAATCTCGTGGAAATATGGCTAAGTTTGTCGCCCATGAGTGAACAAGACATGCACATGGTGTAGTCGGAGGCAGAAAGATGAGACACACGAATATACTCAATCTAATGGCCTTGATCGGATTCGATGCGCTGAACAAAATTCTAGAGCCCACGTGAAGGCAGCACATCGACTGATCCTCAAACAATCGAACAAAGGATTATAAATACATAAAACACCCGCACCAGGTACCGGAAACAAGGTTGTACCTCCTGAGCTGGGACACAACGTAATAACAAAACTTCACGAATGTGAGAACAGGATGTTCTCTTTCAACAAATAATATACTCACCTGAAGTACCTAACCTATTCAACAGGAGCAATTATGAACTGGTATATTCAACAGGAGGAATAATGCGATAGTATGCGCTGTCTAAGGTTAGAGCTGATACAGATTTAGAGCCCTAACTAGAGTGAACAATGGACGCTAAATTTTCAAAATTTATGATCCTACAAACCTTCAGTAAAGGAACGTCTTCTCTATAAACAAACAATCGCTGAGCAGTTTTAAATACTGTTATTGGGATGAAAAAAACCCTAAATTTCAGACGATTGTGTTGGATTATAATACCGACAGCAACGTCAGATGTACCAGAACTAATAATCCTTCAGAAGCACGGAATATTAGAACTGGTATGCTCTACTAATTATATGTGCAAAAAACGTCAACTAAAAATTTGCCGATAAGAACACGTACGTGCAAAACCTAAGACTGCCCTTGGGAACCACACAGGGACATATAAATACTGTCACCGGAGACATATATATCAGTGGAGTTCGATATGAAAGTTACGATTTTTTCTACACCAATCCAATGCCGATGAATCATAGTCGCACGAAAAATATACAGGTTTGACAGAAACTCTTCATACATAAATTGATATTACGAGACTTAAAACTAACACCTTTAGTACTGTACACTAATTCTTAAAATATATACTCACATGAGCCATGCCGTTAACTCCATATCCTGAATTGACGAAACCCTGTTAAAAGAGAATGTTTTGTATTACAACACATATAAAAATCAAGAGGAAGCATTCGAATTATAAATGCAACTATAATTTCCTAACACATTCAGGATTTGTTTCCCATATCCGCTCAGTTTAAGAGACTATCTCACAAAGGTATTCAGTACAGATTGAGTTTAGAGTAGCACTAAACCAATGAATCGCTCAGTAAATAAATAGGTAGTAAATACATTCCACAGAGAAGGAAAGGTAAAGGAAGCGAAGTCAAAAGATCATAAAAACAAGGACACTTGTACAAGAGGACGGGCGCAAGTAACTTCTGTCTCCCCCTCATGATGACAAGAAGGAGTACTAATTAAATCAAGATATGATCTTCACTGAATACTCAATGTACAACAGACTTTTGCAAACAAGTATCGCTTATATCACAGCAAATACTGAGGGTCCACGAAAAATCACACTGATTTTAAATATTTATAATATTGTGTATCTATGGTACCGTACAACGGCTAAAGCTAAAGGAATATACCGGAATTCATCTGTTGTGCGATATCATACATACATAATATTACTAATTTTTAAACTCGGTGGATGTATTTTTCGTGGACTACCCTATACAGAGGAGGTCAAATTGTTAGAGCCACGAGTAAAATTTCATTTTCAATTACTTTATCATGAGAGAAAGTTACACGGGTTTAATGACAGTTTTAGTAATGGTAGCCATTTGGGTCGATAAAACATGCAATCTGTTTGTCTAAGGGCGCAGAAGGGCTGACGCATGATGAGTATTATCTATAGCGCTGTTACTCCATCAATTCCAGTGTGGGTGCTGTAATGAGGGTGCATGAACATGTGAGCACCAATGTCAGTTTTTGTGTAAGTTAAAATTACACATAGATTAGCTCTAAAATTATAGGTATTTGGAAAGTTATTGAGATATTAATTGGGATTTATTGTCCTATAAATATTATTTAAATCCTGATCAGTGTTATCTTATAAAACCGGGTAACGCTAGCATAACCTCACCTAATAAGTAAAGACAGAATTCATGCATTACTGAAACAGGAGCAGATTACTCTTACATGAAGCTGAAAAAGAAATATAAGGGGAAGAAAAACAGAAAATTTGAAATTATCTTGACGTAGCTCTAACAATTTAGTCACCCTCTGTAAATACCCCTAGTGAGGACCACGCTCCAGAAGCACGTTGATATGAGCTAGCACTTCACAACGACTTCTGAGATAGTAGGTACATTTACTTAAAGACAACTCACGAATCCCACACAGCCTTCGAAGAGCGAAGACCCAAGTTCAGTTGATATGTAACTTCTTTTGAGCGCATGATAATGGGGAAAAGCTTTGCCCAACTAATTGCGTTAAACATCTGATTAACGAAAGAAAATTTGTCGTACAAGTAATTATACTACATTCAGACATACTTGCCATGGTTTAATGATCGTGTCATCAGTAAATAATCGGCAAATCAATGACCTTCGTAAATTAAAATATGGAAATTTAAAAATGCACAAAAGATGTCTTAGAAATTCTGTGACGTAAAAATTGCACAGAAGTGAATTAAGTACAAAATGCCACGCTGGATAAATGCTTTCATATCAGAGATCACACTAAGGTAGTGATAAAAAAAGAAATTCAAATCAAAGGCAAAAAAAAATAAATGCAGTTAAAAGGAAAAATACTACAGCATCTTCCACAGCCATCCCTCACGTTTGAGAGCATTTCAATTACATCACTAAAGAGTTGTCCAAAAAAGCAAGCATTCACTAATTTTTATCTTCCAAGAATTAAGGATCAATATAAGTTTTATGAGTGACATGAAGAACGTTTGTCACATGATCACATGTTTGGAAGGATCTGTCGTTACCAATTATACACAATATCTATCACCTTTCTACAAGGAATGACTCGTCTCAAGAATGCCGCTACGCATGGTTTAAAAAACAAGATTTCAAAACAAACGTTTTTACCGACAATACTCATCTATAATAGATATCTTTCTATAACCAAAAAAAACATCAAGCAATATCTTTACTTGAGACATGCAAAAATGAAAAAGGTCGAAAATTTCTCGTTTAGAAATTACGTTGACGCACATGGGGCACGAGTTGCTTTGTAAGTTGCCACGTGGAAACTTAGCTCAGATACTGTTAAGACTGAACAGTCCAAAAATTCTGTTCTACACTGGTGTACAACAAATATATAAATTTAAATGCTGCTTTTATCTAGATGCTTTGCATTTTTCTTTGCTGAAAGCAGCCGTATCCACCAAAGAACATTTAGTGTCCGCCCTGGAAGACGAACGAGACAACATCTCAACGATTGGAAACTCCAAGCCCACATCTGTTACACCGTAGTTTCGTTGCTTTAGACTCGTTTGTACACCTACGCACTGTCATGATGGCTAATATATTTACCTCTCGTGCGCTGTTACCTAACAGTTAAGCCTATTTGTACTCACTGAAATATGTTAAAACGTAAAACCAGTATGAAACATAAAATAAATCAAGCTCAAGTCCAAAGTAACATGTGCAGAAAACACTTTTCGAAACAAATGCCCATTAAAGTCACGCAAATGACAACCTTACGCGCCATTAAAGAATGAAAATTAATTTGATAAAATCATCAAGATAGAGTCCTTGATCAGCTGACTGAACCCAGAGACCAATTATTGCGCAGAGAAATCATGCGGCAACAAGTAGAATTAACCGGCGATATAAGTAATTAGGCTGAAGGCTTCATTAAGAAGCTTAGTATGCTAAACACGACAACGCTAACGCAATCGGCGACCACACAAGAACATACTCTGACCACAATATTCTCCCCGCACGTCTTTTCTCGGGTTTCATGACTGGTTTACCTTGCAGAAGTCATGGTTAAAATAGCTGAAAATGCGTCGCTAGTTCGCTCAAATAAAAAAGACTATACTTGCAAAGGATAAGATTCAATCGTTTCTAAGAAAATCATGTGTACACAACGTAGCGCCTCATTAATTTTCATTTTAAGTAATCTTACAGTACCCCACTTCAGCTAACTTGCAATTTGCGCTATTAAATTATACAATAATGCACTCATAATTATCAAACTTACGAATTTAGAAAGCCCTTCACATCATTTATCTTCCCCGCTCTGAAGAAAAAATACTTTTTTTACAGTCTCGATACGTCCGATACCATTCATAAATTCCGATACCATAAGATAAAATAATTCCGATACCATAAGATAAAAATGACCTATACACTATTTTTGAAATTTAATTTAGAACCGAAAGTCACAATTAAAGCACAGACAAACCTGAGACAGTACAGGTGAGCCAAGGCAAATAGGCAGACTCGGGTATTTCTGGTCTTAAACTCGCACTCATGCAATCTGTAGTCTAGCGAGCCACGACAGAAGGAGCACTCCGTACGATTTGGCTTCTGGCATTCTCTATAAGTACCATCTTTGGGTCTTATTTGGTGCACCTTACATCAGTTATGTTCCTCACATTCGATTGTTTCAAAACGACTGCACCCATCAGTACACGCTCACATGATGCAACCATCTTCACAAATACGCTCAAAAAAATACGCAGCTTTCTCACTTCTGTTTCTTTGTTTTAAAACGTGCATGCAGAGTTCAAAGTACACATAATGACTCGAATTAAACGATGGAAGATACTATTCGCTACTACCAACATAATGATCGCTACTTTCTAGAAGTTAAGTTCTCACATAAATACTTTAAGAATAAGCATGGTTAAGAAGACATGAGTTACGACCGTTGACTATTTACCTAACCCACAAATACAAATAGGCCTACACCAGACCAAAAGTAGCTTTAACTTCTAAATCATTACTTACATAATCGTGAAATGCTTTTGCTTCACTACTGTGTTCGGATGTGTCCCTCCTCTCCGGCGCAGCACAATACAAATCCCAAAACACGCTGAAAAAAAAGACAAGAGAATCGAGTATTAGTAATGCTTCTTTTCAAATATTTTCAGCATGCTCATATACAAAAACCAAAACACTCAGTTCATGATAACAGAACAGGAACTTTCAGAACGATTTATAGTTTACGCACTATTGTTAACTGTAGTTCAGAAAACATTAAAAAAAAATTATTCCATAAGAATTCAACGATTCTCGCAATAATTCAAGTTAATTTAATTGAAAATAAAAACCAATCAGTAACTGAACAAAAATGAACATGAGGGGCAGAAGAGCGATGAGTGCACAGCAACGGATATCAATGAAGCAAGTGAAATCAGAACCGCACAGCCCGCTGACAATGACGTAAGCATAAGTGTCGCACACCTTTTCGATTGATTCTTCGAGATGTAAAAAATTTGCAATAGACTGTCAAAGAAAATTTCTTCACCACTTAACCGGGATAAGTATTAGACGAGTTGTCACAGAACTTAATATAAAAAAAACATTTTCAAACATTTGAACTAAACTTCGCAAAACGGTGCCCTTTATAAATACCCCTTGTTACTCTGAAAACTGTGGAACAAGTTGAGATTTCAATCTACATTTTGATATTTTGATTTGGATGAATTGTTTTAGAATAATTTAGAAAGCTTTTACTTTGAAAACTTCCATTTGATATGAAAATTGTTGCTCCTGCAGTATGTAGCCATGCATCCGTTGAGTAATACTACAATTTTTAGTAACTTCAGCAATGAAATCGATTTCTCGCATTTGCAAGACAGATATTTCGCTCTTCTTCAGCCACGTTGGCTCCTCTTTGATTGTCTTAATTTCTGGCATTGGCAAGATATATGCCTCTCACTTTTTCACTTTCGTTGCTTCTTTTTCTGCATCTCCTCTGGCTCCATCTTCCAAACGAACATTTTCTTTTTCCCTGTCATGATTCTTCTTGGTTGTTGCATACTTTCTTTGTTTCGGTTTAAAATGTTCAGCCTTTCTTCGGCTCTTAAACGCTCACGTTTACGTTTCCGCCCTTCTCGTTTCGCAGCTCTTCTTGAAATTCTCCGCTCATTACACGAGTTTCTCCGTTCAGCTGATTCCAATGTATAGATTCGAATTACTTCGAGAGCTTCAATTTCGAAAGTTTTATTTGGCCAAGAAAAATTGTTGCTGGTCCAGTATACAATCGTACCCTGGATAGGTATTTGAACACTGGATTTTACGAACGGTGAATTTTTTTCCCTAGTACTGAAAAGCTTCAGATTCAGACGAACTTAACTAAATAATTAAGGAGGCAACACGCCGAATTATAGTATGAAATTTGAACCATAAACAAATATTTGCCATGTTTCTTCAACATCGTTAATCTTACTCGACCACAAAAGCCAAAGCAGACATCGCAATACCCAAGAGCAAAAAGAATTAGATGTTTCTCAAAGAATTACCCATCATAATCGCCGCTAGCGATGTTGAAACGGCACTAGCGCACGTGTCGAAGCGACGCAATACGCAACGCGCGCATTAAAAGCCAAGAGCCTCTTTTCCAGATGAAAAAGAGACCGATGAAGAATCAAGAAACACACGAAGATACTCGCACAGGAAATTGGTGGTACGGTGCACCGGTATCTTCCATAAAACAGACAGAAAAATAAATATGCACCACACGACTGAACCACCACCGAGACCCCTGATAAAAGTACTGCTGATTCCGCATTGAGCATCAAAAAATAGCAATAACGAGTGCCAACTCTACAAAGTGTGATGAACTAGCATCATTCCTTTTCGAACGGTGCTCAGAAAGCTCAGATATTGCAGAGCTTTCAAAATTTTGACGTTGGTTAAACGCTAAGTAAGAATCGATCAGGTTTCGGTAGGTTTGCTAGTGTTTTTTGTCATGATCGGTATCGGTCCGAAGAATGCATTGGTGAGGGTCGTTTGTAACATATTAAGCTAACCACCATACGCGGAAGTCAAGATCTCAGTATGCGGTACATATGATGAGTTCATTAAAAAATCAAATCGAGCTATGAAATGAGTCAAAGTTAGTATCAACATTTAACTGTCGGTGATGAAACGAAATGCTAAACGAGAAGCTTCAAGATGAAAAATCGCATGACGGTTGAAGCTACGTAAAATAATTCTACTGAAAGCGAATAAATATAGATAAACAGAGCAGCGAAAGTGAAACAGCATCCCCATTTACTAGGCATTCGTTATCATGGCATTACGGCTCAATAATGACGGCGCAACACAAAAAGAGCAAGCTGTCGATGTTGTCCTAATGGCTTGAAAACTGCGCGAGACGATGTTGCGCAAGCTGCTCAAGCTCTCATCGTCTATCGATGCCAGAGACAACTAAACAATAAATGGAACGTTATAAAGTTCACCCTGGATTCCAGTAAATTTATGACAAGACAATATCGTACAAGCAGTTCACACAAACAAAATTGAACTTAACCTGATAATTCTTTATGAAGCATGTATTACCTAAATACGAAATAACTTACAAATTATAAGGAAACAAATGAAAGTCATGCTGTTCAAGCCTAAGAAATGAATCGAGAATATCAAGACAAAACCCGCTCGGTTAGTATTTCAAGAAAAATGTTAGAATACAATATGAGTCACGTCGAAAGTTGTAAGTTTTTTCGATTGCATTTCGTATTGAAAATTTACGAGTATCAAATGATTGCCTATCATAATTATTAAAGGGCTCATTTATTACACATAACATAGCTCGCTTTTACTATCGATAATTGGTAAAAGAAGTTCCGTTATCAAATTATTTCCAGAACTATAACTTTTAGAGTTTGCAAATAGGGTATAAGAGTGTGGAAACACTTTCGAAATTTATTCATTCCAAGCCTATCACAGTGTATGATCTCTGACAGTCCCGAATCCTAGACGGTCGAATCAATAATCATCCGCCTCATTATTAATAAAGAAAGGAAACAGATACCTCACCTCTTGCATTAGCTACATGTTCTTCCAGGAATGCACGAGGTAGATAATAAGTCTATACCTTGAACTCGAAATTACAATCCGCAGAGACAGCGGAACTACGAAAGGTGAGGACTAACGAATCCGTCATTATATTTCTTAAACTCCCATTGAATCAGCAATAAACGTGAAACGGGGAAGAGTTAAAGGTACAAAAATTTCAGAATGTTACTTAGTGCGAGTACGAGTAAATTAATGAGGCGATTCTAGAAACCATTATACCATAAGAATGAATGTCACATTAAATGATAACATGGAAAAAGTAAAGTATACTACAGAATACTTGACAGTGACGCAGACTACAACAAAGAATTCAAGAATTAATTTGTCTTTTTTCGTTGTTCAATTCTTTGTATTGAGCCTGATGAGTCTTAGAACTATATATATATATATATATATATATTTATATGTACCCCATTTAATTAGTAAACACCATGTTTAATACGAGACATACATTTAATTTATTAGTTTTTCACAAATATCGACCAAGGAAGTCCCTACTTAAGACGAGGTTATTTTATTTGATAAACAGCGCTATGTTCTACACTCTTCTTCAACTTTCTATTTCACCAATAAAGAATAATAAATTATAAGTTCGTGAGCCTTGGCCTCCAAGACAGGGAATTAATAACCAGCACACTGAGCCACCAAATGCCACAGCAAATAAAGTATAGGTTTCTACGGAAAATTGGGAAACAAAACAACTACTGAGAGTTTTTCGTCTACAGAAGAAAGTATGAGGTAGAAACTAGAATATTCTAATTTAAAGAACGTCATCAAGAGTATAATGAATTTTTTATTTTTGGCATCCATTTATCTGACGTAATTGTATTTATTCTGCAAATCAATTGTGCTTCACTAGCGGCCAAGGAGACGAGAGCTGGCGAGTTCAACACCAAGTAATGATCCGCCCAATTGGTTGGATAACTCATCACGCTCAATACAAATAATTGAACAACAAAAATAGACAAAAAGATAGATAACGTTTTAACGATACGAAAAATTGCACCCTTCGAATAAACGAGGCAATTGCATGAACAGCAACTGGATAAGTCATTCACTCGAGATACTGGAGTACTCACCACCACCAAGAATGTAGGAAACCTGGAGGCTCTCCCAGTGTTATGTTTTTCTCCCATCTGATCTGTAATTAGAAAGAAGCAAGATAAGTTGAAACTTCTAAGATCGTACACTCACAATGATATTTGAGTATCGCCAAGCAGAAGTACATGTGAAACTCGGACACATCACATATGTACCACAAGCGGATACATCAATTCAATCGGTAGAAATAGAGTTACATACGTTTGGAAGTCGTTAAGGATTCTTCACTGAAACAGTAAAACCGACAAAGACAGAACTTAATTGACGAGTGAAGAAGTATTTGATTGGAAGTTCATGAACTAAGAATTTAAAAACTAAGAAATGACAATATATCGCGTCACTTGAACTTTAAAACACCCCCCCCCTTACCCCCCCAGATTCCCTGTATAAAGAAACAGCACATTAAGAATGCTAGGAAACAAAAGGCAAAGAAGATATAGAGACGGTGTAAAATTAAAAGCAGGAAAATAGACACGAAAGACAAAAGTCCCTAGGGCCTATTTATAGCTGAAGTAACTTAAGAGTAACCCCTGGGGTCACAAGTCCCCATATACAATCGACATACATAACTAACATAACCCCATAGCCTATCATGTGCCCCCTGAGGGCACTTTTCATCAGTAATCTACTTCTCTCCCAGTACCGCTACGTTACTCTAAATTATATCATCCTTCACTGGGATTTTTTATATACTATGCAATGAGGACACATTCACCAAATTATCTTGTACTTGAAGAAGATAAGAATTCAATTTGTTACTCAAATTTTCTCTAAATACTCAGTCATTTTAAAATTCACAAACCAAATTCATCGTTTGCATAATCAAGAATCCTGAGATCACAAGAAGAACACCTGTGCCTAGCACGAACGCGTATAATTAGAGGGATGCAATCTGATCAAGATTGCAGTACGCATTTAAAATATCAACTTAAATCGAGTTTCAGTGGACTTGAATCCCAAGACAAAGTGCAACTGTAGCGAAGTCGTTTATATCTGAACGAATTTACTGTCTCGAATATCCAGCTCCTATATTCAATGCCTTGCTTCTTTTCAGCATATACTTCAACGCACACTAACGATCTGACGTGGACTCAGAACACATCTCTAAATTACAAACTTCATTTACTTGTCCCTGAAGCCTTCAAACTCTGCAGTCCGGTTATGGTTTAGGTAGAGCCCCTGATATCCTCAAATAATGAATGACACGTCAGGCGGGGTAGCGTGAGGAGACAAAGGAAGAGAACCGGAAGAGGCCCTAATTATTTATGACTTGCTTCCTATGAAGTAACAAATTGGGGATGCACAAAAACTGCTCTTATTAGACCAAGAGACTGCCGAATTAGAGTATGCTTGTACGAGCTATCGAGTGCATCACACCGAAGGGCTGCAGGACAGTAAAGTCATACTTCATGACAGTCATTAGGCAAACTGCATAAAATGAACCTCAAATTATAAAAACCACGAATGAAACTAAAAGAATAATCGTCTCGCGTTCAGCATCCACATCCAGGTAAAAACTAAGGCAGTTATCAACTCTACTTATAATTAGGAACATCAAAAAGAATCGATCGCATTTAAAAATATTCAAAAAAGACTTCTATATTTAAATGCACAGTTGTGAACCCTATCTCGACCGGACAGAAAGAAAACAGAAAAGAAATGAAAAGAACAAGTTATTTCGTCCGACTTCATTTATGAAATACCTGTGGACAAACTACAACGAAGATAACGCCAACTCCACCTTAAAGAAGTCACATATTTCATATTCTTTAACCGACGTGGCACTGGACACACAGCCTCCTCCAGACGACGCTACAGCTTTGAAGTCACAACGACACACCTATCCCCCTCCGCCCCCAAAGCATTCATCCTCTAACTTCGCCTACGAGCATAATTAGGGCTTCATACATAGTGGGTGAGGGCTGTCTGAGGACATTTTAGTGCGTTAAATAAACTATAACATTTTAGCAAAAAAATAATATATATTTAATTCAAATTTGTAAAAATATCCTTGATGATACTTCTACATCTAATTATTTTAAGAAGCCACCTACGGTTTCAATCGCTGCTTCTATGTGGGTTCAAAACCGTTGATAAGCTGAAATTAAGTGGTTCTTATTCATTTCGGACATTACCTGGACAATGGCGACCTTTGGTAAAGCTACGGTACTATGCGGATATCGATTAATCTCTTTCAACAATGCTACACACGTTTTAGTCCATAGGATTTGAATCTGGCGAATTTGGGGACCACAAATTGGAGGTCACATGATCTTAAACCTTCTCTGATAATTAATCTTAGGTTACAATGGTTCGGTGAGAAGGTGCTGAGTATTGCTGAAATATGCATGGCCTCCCATTGGATACTTTATCTATCAAGGGCTTAACAACCGTTTTTAACACAGCAATATATCTAGCATCATTAACCCTATAACCCTGCGGAGAAATGGCAAGGTGACATGATATGACCTTCACTACTCACCATATCTAAAATCATCACAGTGGCAGTTACAGCAACTATGATTATATTATAAGTCTTTTCATTTTTGGCTTAACATCTAAATTTAAATGGTTTATTCGAAATAAAAAATATTATAAACGATTCGAGTGTGTAACGAATTGAAAACATATCCCCAAATAGCCCTCGCACCCTGCATATATCAATTTATTATGCATATTATTAGGGATCATTTTAATATCGTTATGATAGATATATCAATTTCAGCTACATGCTTGAAGTCGACTATTATTCGACATTACAGCCATGAGCACACTCAAGTCAACGCCAGCGTCGTTGGGACACGTATGCAACAGCACAGGTACCCACGGAGAGCTCGACTTATGTAGAAAGCCTATGGCATAAGTCGAGAGCATTCAAGGGATGAACACACGATAGACGACAGTCGAGGGGTTTCACTCTTCACACCCCTCCCCCTTTCCACTCCTATTTCAATTATAAGTCAGTAACGGTTAGCAAGGTGTAAAAGGGAACGATGGTTTCTACATTCGTCGGGCCCTCGTGTTCCCAATCTTCGTTTGCTGAGGCGGATTATGTAAGATCATATTATCAACATTCAATATCTTTGAGAATACTAAAGGAAACATAACAGCTACGTCTGAAGCCCCAACCAAAGTTCTTATCCCTTCCCGTAAATTAAACTCACTAGCATCGCATCAGCACTGTGCATCACTAGATCTGAATCACGCCATACGTCAACTCTCCGCCATCTATTTTGAAATCCAGTGTAAACTTAGGAGCTTCTACAGTTGAGAGTTGAGAACTCATCAACGTCTGCAGCATCTTCATAGTTGAGTGCCTTGGTTTGCGCGTGGTTATTTATTCAAGTTGGCAACTCGATAAAAAAAAAACAGGGAGATAACTGGAATAATTTTGCTTGATTTTGAGCTAAATTTCGCATCTGAATAGTATTTACACATGTCATAGAAATAGCTCGTCATTCTTTGATTGAGTTCGGAATAAATCCTAGAATTGTGCGATTAGGTAGACTTAGAGTCAAGGTCTCACAATTTCATGACTGTTGCTGATTGACACACCTTTCAGTGTATTATTAGGTATTTTGATTGCCTTAAAGTATATAATAGAAACTTCACATCGCTCTATGCTGATGTATTCGTGAAAGCAGTAAGGCATTGAAAACACTTATCTAATTAGAATTCCTCATGAACGAGGGAGGTAATCATCAATTCATCGATTATATTTTCATCATCGCCATCAAACGATTTTAAATATCCAATTATCAATATCAGGATCGCACTCTCTTACCTTGCGTTAAGAATGACGGCACATGCCTCCTCCTTGCAAATTGTAAGTATATAAAAATTAATTACGCTGTTAAATCAAAATTGTGATTAGCTTTCAACTTCAGTTCAACTTCAAAATATAAAAAGCTCAATTCAACCTTTAATACCCCTGATTATAGATAATTGAATCTAAAATATCAAAAACCTAGAAATGGGATACGATATGAGTGCTCAATTACGGAAATCAATAAGCCGGTACACTAAAATAAAAACGAAATTTAGCACTTAAATAAAGCACGTGAGATTAGCGTAGCCATACGATCCTAGAGAATTTCACCTCAGTAAAACTTTTCTTTTGACAATTAATTTTCGTACTTATCACATTCTCAGAAAGTAATATTATTTTTTCCCTTGTAGCAAATGAGGCGGCCAATATATGTAGGACCAATGATGAATGAGGTTCACTCCCACGGTTCCGTGTCTAGGGTAAGTCTGGACTAACTCTCTCGGTACCCCGAACACTCTGCTTGAAACGACTTTGCCTGAAGATTGCGAAATCAAAGCATTTATTAGTTTATACGAATTGTATCACTTTATTTTTCGAAAAATAATGCTAGCACACAACTCAAGAATTTAAAATTTATTATAAGCCCACTTTAACTGCAGTGTATAACATAACAGTAAACAAAAACTTTTATACGCCTAATTATAGAACTAAAAGCAAATCGTGAATTTGCATGCTAAGTTCGAATATCAATTTTTCGTAAATAAACAAGTCACATGAATGTAGAACCTAATTTTTCCATCGCTCGGTTGAAAATTCAATATGTTACACAAAGTCACCTAATCTAGAGTTCCCAGCAACGTGTTCATTCACTATGTTTCGATGATAAACCATGAGGGTACCAGGGCAACTCTCGGCAACACAGAACAGTTCACTACTCACGACTGTTGAGCCTACCTCTGATGCGAAAGGTTTGCGACACCATCACAGCGAGTTCTCAACGAATATCACGACTCCAGGCCAGACGGAACTGGCAGAGATGACCTGATATCCAATTGGATAACTGAGCTTTCTGACCCGACTCCAGCCTCAATGTTTATTTTGACATTTTTTTCCAGCCCATAACCAAACATAAGAAATCCTTCAGCTGTTGATTGGTCCACTACGACGCAATGTCATTTGACTGTATTTTGTTACTATGTAAGAAGCATAAAAGATCATAAAATGAATCGCTTGCCATTTTTACACCGAAAATGCAACAGAGCGCAAGTGTTGAAACAAAATGATTTGCCACAGTATATGCGCATGTCCTCTTGAGGTACTGTGCCCCCTCAGCCCTCACATACTCAGTACAGCGCAGGTAACCGCGCTCTCCAAGCCGCACAAGCGAAAACAGGAGCTCGAGCTCCACTTAAAATTTAAGTACCGGTCGAAGAATAAAAATACTAATTAAGCTGAAGCAGTAGATTTTAAGAGCATACTTGCAACCTCTCTCAAAACTACGCTACAAGTTGCACTTTTTAAAATTCTAAATATGTCATCAGAAGTTAAATATACCTCAATATGTAGTAAATACGATACTGGATGATTCATGAGGATAGAGAAACAGTGGAGAAATTTTAATTTTGATTTTCTTCAGTAATAACACGAGCTCTCGGGGTTCATACTATCGGTGATTGACGATTAACATTGAGTCTCTTTGGTCACGACAAACTAGTATTTCATTACAAAAATAAGCTTGCAAAGAAAGATACATTTATACCCGTGTCGTACCCACAAAGTAACACATCAACCCTACAAAGACCCACTACCAATGCTTATGGACATTAAAAATAACACAGCTTAGTCTTCAATTCTTGTTTCACTTAGAATGAAAGTGAATATGCACGCAAACAGTCATTCACATAAGATTAACTCCTTTAACACAACTAAAGAGCACTCATTCTCCGAATGGACTAACGAAGATAGACGCTATCTGTACAGTAGACCGAGAATAGCTTTGAAATGCTAAACATCCATGAGAAGTGCAAAGTTATCAATGCTTAATTAACTTCACTAGACCGTATTTTCGTTCTTTCGTAGCACTGCCAGTAACAGAAAAAGTAAGCAAACATAATGCAAAGCAAGCCACTCTTAGAAACCGAAGTTAACCCTAGATTCACGTGTTAATGTTAGCATAAAATAAGTAATTCATTCAAAACTTCAGTCTACCATTAGCTTCTCGTAGATCACACACACAGCGCGATCTTCCCATAACTCATACGCCCAATTACGATGAGCATAGCCTTATTCTTGCTCCATATTTCACGGACGCAAGCTCAAGCCCGACAGTAGTCAATAACGGACGTGGCACACACGGCGAAGGGTGACGGGAAGACGACACAGTCCGCAAGCGATGGGAGGATTTTGAATGGGCGCGCGTGCACGCATGCGCTGGAGAGAGAGGTCTGTATAACGGTAGCTGCAACGGGAGGCACGGAAGCGTGACATAGCACTACCGCTTCATTATCATCACTGGAGTTGACGAGCGTACACCCAACTCAACTACCCAGATAACCCAAATCAGCCTCGACCACGACCTCTCGAGAACAAAGCGCTACAATACGTACTTTCCCGACATACAAATGATGTCTCGTCATACGTCATGGCCATTCAAACTCCTAGACAAAATTATTGCCCATTGATAGCACCTACTCACGAGGAAAAGAATTCTTCATGTTCAAATGAAAATACGAAGTAGTATATATTCATGGAAACGCAATTCGCAATTAATACTGAATACTTCAACAACAGAGACTTGGCAACTAAATTTAAGATTCAGTTCAACAAGCTCTAGATGTTAACATCTTCATTGAACTGCAGCATAGACTAAATTTCAAACGCAGCATTAATAACCGACACAAAAAATTACTCTTCGGACGGTAAATAGTACCTGACAACGTGTAATCCATGCAAACACAGCATGAAAACATTCGCATTTATGAGAATAGTTCGGATGAACATGGAGGGAGAATAACTAAATTACATACTAAAAAACACTATTTTTCCGTTATGGACAAACGGCGAAATTAAATTACCACCAGAATATTAACAACCAAACATCTATTAGCGAACGCTATGCCAAAGCAAACACGAATAATTGCTAAGATAAAGCGCCACCAATTCACCACGGTACAAAATAATGTTCCGCTAAATTTAATTCCATTCCAGTTAATATAGTTCACGATCAAAGAAGACAGTGTTCTCCAGCGCACAGATCGTCAACGTTAGGGATACCACAGAATAGTATGAGAGATGAGAAGAGATAACGTGGAAACTTGGGTTAAAAAGTGAGATACAAGGAAGACTACAGAGCATAGGACAAGCTAGGGTCACTGTAACGAGGTTAATGTAGGAGGAGGTGCGACTGGAGGGTGGCGGAGGAGCAATGATACGCTCCCGCGAGTGGGGGTGGGAGAGAAGAGCGCACACGTCTCGCAAACATAGGCACGCACACACTCAAAATATAGCTTCACTAACAACTTTGACAAGAATGTGCGCGCACAGGAGGAGCAGAGCTAATATTTTTACGTACATTTAGCATAGAAATAGGCAATCGCTCACAATAACCGTAGACGTGGAGCATGGCTCGTTTTAGGCCGCTTGTCGGTGACACAGTTCATGTGGTCGGAGTACAGGAACAGAACACGAACATTTTACAACGTATAAAAATGACTCTTTACTTGGCTCGTTGAAAAAACTTTAATTTAGTATTAATCTTCATTTATTTTCATCACCAAAAACTTGAAACTTAAAATCAAATTTCCTCTGAAAAGTTCATTAAATTCAGGACAACAACATCAATACAATTCACCATTCAAGGTTTGAAAAGCCCCAAAAGCTACAGATGAGAATCAACTACAGCAGTCTGGCCACATCGATATCCATCATGGGAAGAGGGGCAACTAGCTCTCATGAAGCACTGTTCCGGCCACTATAATCCCGAGTTAGTAGGTTAAGTCAGACACGAGCGTACAGGAGACAGGTGAAGAAGAGGAGACCTCACCAAACCTGATATATGAGGAGCAGAAAGCCAGTGTTTGGGTGAGGGCTCTCAGCGTGTGCCACAACACGAGTAAGATGTCACAACACGACTCCCCGCTCTAGGACCATCTTGTTTAAACATCTACACAATCACTGCTAGGGCCCTACGTCACAATCTCTTCATCATACTCAACTGAGAAGAAACTTCTCAGAGCACGAAGAAAACTCAACCAAAGAGCAGGAAATGACTTCTTGGTAAAGCAAAGGAAGTACACTAACAAGCAAAGGCTGCGTGAGAGATCCCATGGTGAGCTGGATACAGTGTACTCACCTCTGTGAGGAATGTCTGAGCTGCTTTCTGGGCGCCGATGTGTAGTAAGTATTCATAAACGTACAGGGCCAACCTGCAACGAAAGGAAGTCGTGGTTAAGACACAAGAAAATAATCACTCCTTGTGGCAACATCTACCGACCGCGCTGTAAGACACACTGACCTAGTATTCTCCAATTTGGATTCATGTCGACTTCCAATGAAAATGAACAAGCTCAGTAAAAATAGAACTGAAATAAGATACGGTCACTGAAAACCACATAACGCTGTTTAACTGTGTTATTTTTAAATTGTAATTGTAGTAACATCGATACGTGGAGCTCACAACTCACGACTTTACTGTAATATATTTATTTCTAGCGTAGTGAATAAAGATGTCACCTCGAGACAGGAAGCAAGCTCCGTGGTTCGCCTACTTCGTTACATGACCTGCTAGCTCTAAAAAAATGACCTCAAATTCCTGAATGAGAGCTTCGGTGCATTTCTAAATACCTCATGAGAGAAAGCTCACACAGATACGACTAAATTGATGTGCATATGATGCCAAAACATTACGGTATGAATACATGGAATCACAAGCAAGAAATCTTTTACATTGTCGCGAGAAAACAAAACATCTACCATGAAAAAACGTTAATAAGATAAAGCGTCAGTTGGCTACAATACACAAGAGTTACACGAGATTACAAACACGAAAATATCCTGTACGGTCTGCCGGCTCCTCCAACGAGATAATAATGGAGGACAAGGAAAGATGAGCCCCTACAGTCTTGACTACACTAGTAAAATCACGAAAGCGCACGGCGACGCAAGGCAAAACAAGAAGTAAAACACCACGTGTCCACAGACACGAAAGTAGCTATACCCTTAACATATGTAACGTCGATAATATTCTCAATCGCAATGAGTAGTTGAGTGTACACACAAGGTACTCTTAGAGCAGAGAATTATGAACGTCATTATTCTGTAAAGCAGTTCCACTAAAATCCAAATGGTGGATGAATGGCAGCAACGTATATGGCCGATACTAATACTGTGTAGTGAACTGATACTCCATCCATAGGATCAATACTTAAGCTTCCCCTTCCCCCATAAAAAACATTCCAAACTGACGCCCTAAATGACGCCGCGATCAGTCGACCTCTACCGAGTGGAAACAGTGGTAGCTGCTCGTCGCACCACGCAGCATACCGTAAACGATGTTCAAATGAACTCGCTAACACCTCCGTGTGGTGAACGCAGGCTGAACCATACCAAATAGCTTGCGAGCGTATTACGAACAGAAAACTATTAAATTATTTAATAGTTAAATAAATTATCACGTGCAATATCGTTCAATTATAATATAAAAGTTCATATGAAGGCCAAAGAAAACATGCTGTTTCTATGAACTTTACTAAAAGCAACAGCTTTCGAGTATTTTCTTTGCTCATCTTCAGTAACCTGGAAACAGATCGAGCAAATGGACATTAAAAAGACATTGGATACATAATCACTGCATTTCTAAAGCTTTACAATCGAGACATTGTGTTTTTGTGACGATGTGTTTCTTTCACTACAGTGTCTCCGTTGTAAAAATTTAGAAAGGCAGTAATTATGTTTCCAACCCCCTTGTAGTGCTTATTTTCTTGATCTTATTTCAGACTACTGAAAACGAGCAAACAATGCTCGAAAAATGTTTTCGGTAGAAATTTTAGACACAGTATGTTTTCTTTCGCTTTCATATCAACTTTTATAATAGAATTGTGTTTTCGTAAAACTAAGCCCATCAGCGAAATTATAATTTCTCAACTAAAAAACGAGCTCTCACTTCTATCTTGAATTTAGAATGGCAGTTTGCACATTAAAAAGAGCATATTACATGCACAAAGAAAGTCTTCTTGGTTCTGTAGCTTCAGAGGTCTATCTCATGCTTAAATCACGGCGTGAATCTTGAAACAATTACGACTTTTGTATTTCACAGCGGTCGCTTCAGCGCTATCCTGACCTCTGCACACCGAAAGATGAAGAGATTATAGAAACATAGACCTTCTGAAAAATTTAGTGCTTCCATTTCAGGTATCAACACAATTCCAATTGAAAAAATCAAAACGCACAGTTCCTGAGTAATTCCTTAAACATACAACGCGCTACCCGTGCACATACAAGTGTTCCAAAACATTGCTTGCTTCCAATGTTAGCCAAAATTCACATTTTCAGACGAATGAATAATAAGCGCATTTTAAATGAATCTTCAAGTCTTCGATTTCGATTTAAATTTTCAAGTCTTGGAAAGAAAAATGGAACACATTTCCGAACAGGCGTGTTTCCCAAGCTAACGAGAGCTCAAGAAACAAGTGCACACACGAACACCAGACGCTGGCCAGCATGACATGTCAGCCACTTCCCTGAAAACAACGGCTAAGTGACACGGGGAGCCAGACAACTCTGAAATGTTCACAATAGAATTTCATAGTCCACGCAGCTAAATCCGTGCTTTGGGTAACTCAATTATTACACAGGACCGGTACTCGTACGTTAGCGTAGGGCCACTATCTAGGACAGATACCATAATTATATCCTCCTCGAGATAAATTCGGAAAACACAGTTGAAAAACGCCAAAAATATAGCTGAGCTTTGCTTGGCCACCAAAAGTGACACAATAACGTTACTAAAAAATGCCCAATGAATGGGAAAATACGGAAGTCGATTACGCACGCACTCCTATACCAAATAAATAAAAGCGTACACTGAGTTCCCTGCAGTTTAGACATTGAAAAATAAATTTTATTGCAAATGGATTTGTTCAGGAATCCAAACGGAACAGTCACGATTCATCAGTGTTACCTAGCTTTTTAAATGGTGATTTAAAGCATTCGTTCACGAAGACACTACACGCAGGTCTATCTCACAAAGGATTATGAGAAACAATCCTAGCTAGATAACTAAACTAACATGTATTGCTCGACACTCGGAATGATGCGTTTGCGGTGGGTACCGGACAAACCTGTGATGAAGATGTTTAATATTAATTTTTCAGTTCTAAAAAATTGAGGCAAAACATCAACAGGCATCTGTAACGTAAGGCCCACGAGCCACAGCTGACTTATGATGACTGCATCTGGTTCGCTCATACATCTCTAACCTGACCTTTCTTGATAAGATTATCGCATTTAATTTCTAATTAGTGTTGAAAAATATTGCGTGGCTTTCATGGAAATACAATGGAAAATATTTGACATACACGGCCCTCATAGCTAAAAAAAAGTTCCCGACTCCTGTTTAAGGAGAGGGGGTGAAGACAGCAGCCAGTACCTCGCTGACTTTACCGATTCACAACAACAAATTTTCTAATGCTAGAACCTATGGAATGAAACTATCTGGGCCCTGCACAAGTTAGAAAGATAATATTACTGAAAAGAAAATCACTTGAGAATATACAGAGAAACGTCGCTCATAAAACCGTTTCAACGATGTCAACCGCTCAGTAGATAGCGGAAATAAAACGGAAACGACTAACGTATTCCTTGGCAGCATAAGCAGTCGCACCACTATTCATATTTACAAATAAGACGACCAGAACATTAGATTCGATGGAATTACTACTTAGTTAAAAGTTTGAAGCTCCCTATCCACATGAAATGTATCAAAGAGAGCGAAAAGAACTGACCATTTAGGATAGACTACAGGAAAACGGAGAATCAATGCAAAGGATGTGTTCACACACAGGATCACACCCTAAAATACTTGAGATAAAGAGGAAGAAAAGACAATTAAGAGATTGAAAAGTGAAAGAAGCAAAATGGGCACGACAGGTAGATGTCCTGAATGTATATCTATAGCTGATGTAACCCAACATCCCCTCCTCCCAGTCCACATTGCTTACGATAGACAAACCTAACTCTATTGCCTATTCAATGCCCCTGAAAACACGGTATGTTTAATAAACCGCCACGAACACCTAAGAGAAGTGTTAATAACCAGGTTGAGCCAACAATAATACGAAATATCAGAAATCATGAGTGATGAGTCAGAGTTGTTTGCAACAGCTTGTCAATTATTTCAAGATTTGTTTTTGAAATACGCTTTCACTCGAACTTTTCTCCTTATACTAGAACTTCAGGTGACAAGTTTTATCATTTATAACGAAAAGGAGAAAACTAACTATACTCGAGACCAAACCAAACAAACCACTAATCCTACAAATTCTCTGAAACCCAGTGCTGACGCAAATGCCGTCAAATCCTTAATTTACTTAAATTAATTTACCCAACATAAACCCTCAAGTTGCTCAGCATGAACTATAAAATCACCCGAACATGTCACAACCCCGAAAGTTGAGCTCAGTATTCAAACCTATTCGCTCATATGAGAGATCAAAAATAATTATCTGCGAAGTTAACCCATAAACGAAGGAATTGTTTTTTTTTTTAATGGATATCATTCGATTTTGTAGGAAAATAGGAAAAACTAGCTGCAGCCATATGAAACGGTCTCGTATTAGTTACACAAGTCCCTATTGGGTTAAACTACCGCATCCGGTCAAAATATCGTACACCAGCAATGATAAGCCCCATTGTGAAAAGAATGTTAGAGAATTAAATATAAAAAAGAAATGGAAAGATCCCAGCACACAGACGTTCTCAACGAGGGCAAAAAAGAACACAGAAAAAGAGAGGTGAGCTATGCATAACTAAAAAAATTACAACATCTCCTGCAACCAGCGTTGTGTCTGTGGCAATTAGCTGGTGCTCGCTAGGAACGTTAGCTCCAAGATCCACGGCAGACTCGACTCAAAAGTGGTGGTCCATGGACCAGTGCCGCGAGCTATCAGCTTCCGGTACTAGTTTGTATTGTACTATTGGTTTACAAAATAGACGACAAAAAATACTCAACTTATATTATATGCATTGTACATGAATATACGCGTCCGGTATAAAATAAAATTACTAAGAAATCTTACCAATATGTGGCACATTGAAAAATATATGGCAGTCCTCCACACCCGATACGTTGAAATGCACAGGTGTAGAGGAAACGCGTTACCAGGATTTACGGAAGGATATTTCCCAACAGCACAGTCACGAAAGCAGAAGTTAGACACAGTAGAAATTTCAACTTTCACTCTACCTAAAGTTGGCACGAGGTAAAACTCAAGCTGGCCAGCTCTATTTCCGAGACTTGAAAAATGAATCCAAGGACACACGAGTACAAGCACGTGCATCCGTTTCACTTCCGCACTAGTCAAGTTTTTATCCCAGATTACAAGAATAGCAAAACTAAGCTGAGAGAAAATATCGTTCTAGGAATAGATGTATTGTTGCTCGAGCAACGACCCGACATCAGCTCTACAAATATAGGCATAAAATTAGCGAATATACGAAAAAACATGAATTAACGCATGAACTGTTTAAATCAAAATTATAATTTCAAATTCAGACGTCTGTTTTCCAGGACGGTCACTCGGCAATGCTGCAACTTGTGAGTTTCCTTATGCAGAATCGTTATGTATGTGAGTAAGTGAATATCTTGGATCACCAGTTTCATACCCTGAAGTTGTTATTCTATACAGGTCAGTTATTGAAACGGTTAAAATTGAGTTTGTCGACATGAAATAACGTTACTTACATTACAATACCATTCACCCTTTCCTTTTGTTCTATTTATGGAGTTGAGATTCTCGAAAGACCTAAGACCGCTTACGTGCCTGTCCCGCGCAATATCTTTCGCTGCGTACGGCTAGCGTTTCCGTAAGTTACTCGTAAAGCATACTCACTCAAGTGTTTCCTCTACACTCGAGGGTCAACGTTGTTGGTTTTGTTCAATCAGTGCACAAAAACAAAACACGTGCAGAGCTTATTAGTGAAATAAGCTTTTAGTCCTACCAAAAATATGACCCAATCAGCTTGATTCAGGTTCTCCTCTTTAACACTAACCGCAGAGAGTTACACGCAGCTGAGAGGTACCACAGATGTGGATAGTCGAATTGGTCGACATGCGTGGTCACCAAATACAATTTTGAAGAAGACAGCAACTACCTGTCATCATTCACACCAGTTTGAAAAGCTTTGCCAAACTACTAGCGGGGAGTAGTCAAGTCTGATTAGTAGATGATGAATATGAAAGAAAAAACTTTATCCATATACACCCACAACCGATTCCTGAAACAACCGAGTTGCTGATGCATCGTTGTTAGTCTGTTCTTTTCAACCGAGGGTTGCTCAGATTCAGCCTACCCTCCTAGGGTCACCAAGAGAAAAAGCAAAAACGGTAAAGTATGAGGATCTCGCAGTAAAGCGCTCAGTACTGTGACTCAAAACGCAATTTTGAACAACACTAGAAACACATGTTACATTGGCTTAACAAACCCATCAAAGAGATAGAAAAGAATGACAATTACAAGATGAAAAGCCATGAAGATAGAACTTCGTTAAATATAGATAAAGTGGGTAAAGAGAACAACGATCATAAAAAAGAAACAGCTTATTTAAATGTAATAACCTAAAAAAAAATTCGGTTTAATTAGCTTAAGGCAGACATCAAGCTTTGTATCAAAAGAGAAATTAATGACAAAGAAGCTTGTTCAGATTGGACAATTTTCAGTCCCGCCGCACCGGCCTCCTATGCATCGTGTGCAAGGAAACGCCAACGTGTGGAGTCGGCAGCAACCTCTCTAGGTAGAGCGATTTTTGAGCACTTGAACATCTGCACCGCAGGTATTCTATCATCAACATACAGAATTACTAAAGAGTTAAAGTTTTTGAAAGCCCACTATTCACATGAAATGTGATCTGAAGAAAGCGAAAAGAAAGGATCATTTAGCATGAACTACTCAAAACAGGAAGCCCGTTCACATGATATGTTCATTACAGCATGCTCTGCGCATAGAAACTGCAAGTTAAGAATATGAAGAGGAAGAAAAAAGTAAAAGAATAGCAAAGAAGGTGTAAAAAATTGAAAAAGTAAAGTGGGCACGAAAGACAGAAGACTAGAAGGCCGAACTAATAAAAAGTGATAACTACATCACTACAGAGCCTGCACAGTCGAAGGCAGTACACATTCAGTCGAAATTCGACACAGCCGGTACATTGGGCTTAATAACACTGGGGAACACTTTTTCAGAAACTTTGAGTTGCATAGGATG
>VOMN01113626.1:0-12825 GCA_014899125.1 Orchestia grillus | reverse complement strand
GCACGGGTGATGCACGGGTGATGCACGGGTGATGCACGGATGATGCACGGATGATGTACGGATGATGTACGGATGATGTACGGGTGATGCACGGGTGATGCACGGGTGATGCACGAGTGCGACGCTGTAGAGAGCAAGACCCGAAGAGCTGCGCACCGAGATGCCGATCTGCGCTCTTCTCACCGCTATCGCATTACGTGCGCTAGCTTCACCCGAACGCATCTGCTCCGCACACCTGTTTTTGCCCTGCGTTGTTCTTGGTCTCCTCATTAATGTTATTCGGTGTCAGGCGACTGCTTTGATTTGTGAGTGACATGCTACGTGCGTCTCCGTAATCAGAACGTCGTATCGTTTGAGCTTGTTATCATTCTATTACATAAGTGTAGATAACTTGCAGAGCCATGACCATGTTTAGAAATCTGAGTGCCTCCACGCATTATCTCTTTCTAATGGACAAAATACGATTATTTTAATTTAGAGATAGTTGTTACCAACTGGTCTTAACCTGCGTAGTATTGAGTTTTCTCAGGCAATGAGAGCGCGTGTTTCTTCGGACCTGTTCTGCACGTTTGCGTCACTCACGCACGCCGTGACTTACGCCACGACGAACTGGAGAAGAGTGTGATAACCTTGACACAGATGACGCAAATTGTATTAAAAACCTCATCACGCTGTAGCTCATTTTCTAATACTATGAGGATTTCTGTGTGAAACGTTGGACCTCTCTATATTCGGTAGTGTGCAGAGATTTGCGTCCAAATTGAGGGCGCTGGATTTCGCCAAAGCTGCTCTCGCGCACAAAGTCGCTCGTGCGTTGCCGGGCGCACGAGTCGCGGCGGTGTGTGACCTCCCGCCAGCCTCGGCTCTGCCAGTCGTGGCCTCCCTCGCCGCTCGCCACGACTGCCAGAATTGGGGCATGCGTCCAAAACTTGGCACTTCTCGCTTTCAAGGGGAGGGATTGTTACGTTTCCCACGACTTCAACTTAAATATGAAATTCTTCCACGAGTCTGGAAATTTAAATATATGTATCAGAAAACGACGTGCCTTGGTAGTTTCAGCAAAGAATAGAGAACTTATTCTGAATGGTACTAGTCTGTTTGGAAAAAAGATTCAGAAAATTTTTGGTATAATTTTTCATTTCAAAATTGAAAAATGACATGAATTTTCAATTATATTATTTTCAAAATTATTGTATTGACCTGCCCTACTGTATGCTATTCTTCGATCGGCAAGCTCTGAAACATCTCTGCTGCCAAATAACACGAACAAAAATTTATGCTCTTTAAAAACGGAGACTGAGAACTTACATTTCCATTAAAACTTGCTTATTTTAAAATACCAGCTGCACACGCAGGGATCGTGTCGAGGGACTAAATTGAGTGGTGAAGCCGGCAAATTTAAGTGGAGCAGTTGGTGATCGAGAAGTTGCACTCGGTGGAAGATACGTACATATGTATATATATATGTATACAGATTACATTTATAAATGAATATGGAGTAAATCTATATATCTACGTATTTTACTAGAGTTCTAATTTTTATTTATGCTATTATTTGGAAACCTTTTTCTGTGACAGAATTTTTTGATGGTGGGCGCCTTTAGACTAAAATTTGGTTCATCTACTGGAAACTTTTATGGCAACTCCGCCGTGTAGACTGTGCATCGCTCAAATGCAAGCAGGTCCGCAGAGCGTGCAAGCAATGCAAGCTGCAGCCANCGACACGGCCGCCTTCATTGTGCGGTGAAGGCCTGCCGCCTTAACTGCACGCACGCTGGGCGCAGTCGTTTTGGTGATAATTCTGTCTTATTCAACTCTATCAATTAGTTGTCCGAACCATTTACTCCAGTGGTTCACGGATATGCCGTCTCTTTAATTCTCGGTTGTTCCCGTCCTTTTATTCTCTTCTTCACGCCATATGTTTGTAGTTATTCCACTTCAAAGATTTGTAAGAAACCCATTCCATTGCTTCATAGTTATCCCACTTACTTAATTAAATTTTATCCCACTTCCTTGATTTGCAGCTATTCTACGCCTTTGATTTACAGTCATCCACTAAATTTATTCACTGTTATCCCACTCCATTTGTTTGGCCGCAGATCCAATTCGGTTTCAATGGACGTTTGATGTTGAGAGGATCATGCCATGTCCAATGCTGGCCTCTGAGCATCGTGATGTGACTATCGCGGTGCTACATGAACTTCGAAGAGAACTGCGTTCACTTGAGCTTACTGCTCTTGCTCGCAATATTTCAAACAAATTGCTAGCAATGAAATGTTAAGCAAGAATAATTTCATTTTTCATTATCGTCTCTGGAGCACCTCTCACTCTCATGGGGAAATGGGGAAATAAATTCAATTGGAAACTTGACTGAATAATTACAAGATTTACCGTGTACTGTCGAGTCGCGTTTTAATGTTGAGTGGCGTTTTAATGTTGAGTCGCGTTTACGGTTGAGTCGTGTTTACGGTCGAGTCGCGTTTAATGTTGAGTCGTGTTTACGGTCGAGTCGCATTGCAGCTCCAACACTAGCGAGAAATATTTCCTCGCCGTTCGTATCTGTGGTGAAATGAAATACGTGCGCCCTATCGGTTTGATTTACCATCGATATTTCAGTTTATAAACGAGATAATCTTACAACACTCGACAACTGTGGAATTAAATCCTGAACCTTTCAAAGATACACTAGGCAAATAAAAAATACTTACACTGCGGCCGACGTGAGCCTATTAAACAAGCTCATAGAAATTGCTTGCCTAAATTTTGCCGTGTCAGTGTGGCGTGGGAACCTGACGCTTGTGGGGTCCCTACTGTCCAATGGCAGACGGCAGGGAAGGCAGTGAGAAACTCGATAAATTGACCCGCCTAAGATAACATTTCCATAGCTCTCGAATGTTGACCTTAAAAAGATTAACTTTTTTAAATGAGTGAAGTATTGCGAAAGCAGCAGTTCACGTTTGTGCATTTGTGTACGTATTCACCCAAGTTTTCAACTAAAAAAGAAGTTGAAACTGATTCGTATTATTTCTAATGTCCGTAATTCTTCACAGCAGTCTTTTTTGAGCTAATCTATCTTGCTCGCTAGCACTTCGTGTGGCACTAAAATCTATTCTTCACTAAGTATAGCCTTATTTAGCCGCTGGAATTAACCCTGCAGCCACTGCCTCTTGAAACCCTTCAATTTAACCCCCCTGTAACATCCTCAACTCATTTTAGAGTACGTAAATTATTGAGAAAATTGTAAAACCGTCCACATTTAGTCTCCATCGCTGTTCGCAACGTGCCGAGTTCATAAGTACGGCGCAGGTGCAGCTTGAAAGCGACTAAATAAGGATTCTTAGCTAAATCGCGTAGAGATTTCTACTACATAGGCAATTCACCAAGATTACAATATGGTTTTTCAGCTAAATGGCGTACAGGTTTACATTTTATAGGACAATTTACTTGGATTACAATATGGATTCTCAGCTAAATTGTGAAGAAATTTCCACTCTATAGGACAATTTACAAGGAAAGAAATTTAAAGAAATGCTTTCCGAACTTTTAGTCGGCCTCGCTTGGGAGAGCAGTTGCCGAAGGAGAATAGTTACAACAATTAATTTACGGTCACATTCCCATCAGTCGGCAGTTACTGGATCACCCAACGAGCAGCGCTCGAGCGGAGCACTAAAGAGACAGTTAGGTAAGAGCTGTAAGAAGTGATGTTCACAGGAGCGGCACCTAACTGAAGTCAAAATTATTAACGAATTTCAAAGTGGAGGCAACTCGCCTTACGGTCTTTATTATAAGTCAGATTGCAGATGAAAGCTACGAGTTCCTCGTTACCTTATCAGCCAACAGCAAACGCCACCACACAGCCTGAAAGTACCCGCCTGAATTTGGTGCCGTCGTAGCAAAACGAGGCATTCGTTGTGCGATCGACAACGGAAACGATACATGACTTATTCTTATCTGATAAACAAGTTCATGCCTCAATTGGGAATTTTAAAACGTTTGCTTCGCGTGATCTATCAACTTCAAAGTCAGGTTATAACCCGGATGTGCATTGTAGAAAACGTCTCTTCCCTGGTTGTCCCGTAACCCGGTAGAAAGAAAGTTCGGATGTCTGCAAGTGTAAATTAGAAAAAGAACGCCGTTCTTTCAGTAATGTTTCATATTGAACTAGTGCCAGCAAATATTGTTTAAGCATGGCTCAAGACCACTGTTTCCTTAACTCCACGTCTAAAATATATTTTAAGTGGACAATTTTCCTAGTTCAAGTTAATCTATTTGACCTTTTAAATATCAAATAGAACAAGTTAGATACCTAATAATGAACTGAGCTAAATTCCAACGGAACGGATAAGGGGCTTTTACGGTCCCCGTAAAGTTATTAAAATGTTTAATCGAAACGATGGACTCGCGCAATGCAACAGTTCAGCCAAGCTTAAATTAAGGAGGGAGACATGGAAGACCAAACATGCAGTTAAAATCAAATAAACACAATGAAGGTTCAATCACAGAAGCATAGCATGAGAGGGAACAGAAAAAAATTTATATAAGGTAATGCGGGATCAACACTCTCCATTGTGGCACTTGTATAAATCATCTGCCATCCGACAGGCCTACTCATACCAGCTTGGGTCATTCAAAAGTTACGACGTTGACACGCAGGAATAAATTTCATCATGTTTCCGGCCCCAGCAAATGGCAACATTCAATTGCCACGCCGTAGCCTCTGCTTGGAGTGCCTAAACGGAAAAATGAGACAGCTCTAAAGGGGGAAATTGTATATGAAATTAGTACCGTATGATCTGCCTGGTCTTACTAATTTGACCGATCTAATTTTTCCGTCTTTCCCACAAAATGATTTAAAAACATTTTTCCATTTTCTGTAGCGGACTAATATGAGTTTGTCGACTAATCAAGATCATACCTCCTACTCCCCCTCAGGGGGCATAGGATAGGCCATAGGCAATAGAGGTAGGTTAGTTAGGTTTGCCTATCCTATGCTATGGGGACTAGCGCCCCCAGGGGAGTACTGCTAGGGTACCTCAGCTTTAGATAGGCCTTCGGGACTTCTGTCTTTCGTGCCCACTTTGCTTCCTTCCGTTTTCATTCCTTCTTCGCTATTTCTTATTTGTCTTTTCTTGCTCTTTTTTCTTAACTTGCTGTTTCTATGCGCAGGAGATCTTGTGTGGGAACACATCCTGTGCATAGAATCCCCGTTCTCCTAAGTCCATACTAAATGGTCCCTACTCTTTCGGTGCGAGATAGACCGAGTTTCTGAAGCGCTGCTTTCACTACCACTACAACTACAACTACCTCCTACTTTGATTTTATTTTCCTATTCTTCGTATTGATCGTTTCTCAATTCACGCTCCGAAAGAGGGTATTCCTGGTATTAAAGTTCGCTGAACAAACCTTACATTTAACCTCTTCTGGACCAGGCTCCAAGCAAGTCTTCTCTGTCAGTGCTAGACCCACGTTCGAATTCCACGATGGCCGAGAATGAGATAGTCTTCCTCCTATCGAGTCTTGAAGAACTGTTCTGAGAAATACACTACCGGGCCAAAAATTTTGTCCCAACCTAATAAAATGTAAACATAATTTAAACAGTATTTTACAAATTCCATCATGACAAGTGTGAAGAATAGTTGCGTTCAGTATCACTAGTAGTCCACTGCACCTGCTCTCTTCCGACATAAACATGAATAACCCTGCTGGAAAACAGCTTACCAAATCTCTATCTTTGACAAGGGACTGGTTATAGTTTTGATCCGGGCTGGGAAATCTGCCAGAGAAGTGTCTCAAATGATGGCCGCAGGACTTACGACTGTGGAATGAACAGTTGGTCAGTAGACAAAAAAAAAGAAAAGATGGTGAAGTGCAGTGGCCATAGTGGCGGAACCAAAATTCTGCATATTTGCGACAAGCGTTCTCTGAAACGATTGTTGGAAACAACCCGGTAGAAAAGTGTTCAGCAGTTGACCAGCGTGTTCAGCGAAGATTAAGAAATTTATGCTCTCACTATGCACTGAGATCTGAAGGAATTGGGCTTAAGGAGTTACTCAACCACCAGGAAACCATTGGTCTGCATAGGTATTCGAACGAAACGTTTCCAATTCGCAAAACACCTCAAAGACTGTACGGTAGTGTTATGGAGAAATGTCCTATGGCCAGATGAATTGAGGTTTTTCTTGTTCCAGAAAGATGAGTGAGAGCGAGACGGGAAGCCCGCCAAGCTTTGGATCCTTTAGGGATCGTTCCGACAATACAGGCTTCTGGGGGTAATGTAATGACCTGGGGTTGCTTCACATGGTCGGAATTTGGCTCGGCAACTTTGTGCAACAACAAAATAAAGTCTCAGGATCGTATGAACATCTTGGGTAACCAAGTTCATCCACCCGTCAATAGATTTTTATTTTCCTGATGGTTAATTAATTTTTTAAGACGGCAACTCTCACATACACCGGTTTCATGAAATGCAAGATTGGTTTAGGGATCACGAGAGGCCATTGTCTCGTATGGAATGCTCAACACAGCCTCCTGTTTCCAATCCTATCGAAAATTTGAGGGCTCAATTGGAGAGGGAGCCTCGAGCCTCAATACATCATCCTTCTTCACTGGAAGATGTTTCTCAACAATACTTCTCGTCTAGATTATATGGAGGACGTAAATTCACCGACAGCTTAATATCTGGTACCATATTCAGAACTCGAAATACTCCTATAAATAACACTTATGAACGTATGCAATGCTATACTACGTAATACATATATATATTTTTTACTCATGAATATGTATAAGAGGACTTTGAGATGCGGCTCACGGAATTCAACAACCCTTCCTTCCAACTGCTCTGGTACCTGAAAGGCAAGGTGACCAGCTCTCGTTTGATTTTCTTCATAGGAACAGCCCAGTTCTCTTTCAGGCCAAATATATTTTGCTCAGCTGAAAGGAAATCATGACCGTGTACCTAAAAAGCTCATTTCATTTTCTAATTCAGTCAATTTAATTGATCAGGTGGTTCAATGGGCAGAATTCTAATCGTTTCAATTGCACTTGAACCGAACTTCAATAACGTAATTAAACTTTATCTCTGAACGAAATAAATAAACATATTTTACAAAGTTCTTAGCAAATACGTTTTTAGTTTCGACTTTATTGGTAAATATCAATTACAATACTATTTGTTCATCTATCGCAAAAGTTATAAACCTGACATTTAATCTTTGTCTCCAGCTCGAAAGTAAATGTTTATAGACTGGGAATACGGTGATTAGCTCTGAGGTAAGAACTGCTTTAGATATAATTGGTGCTACTTTACACTTTGTAAAATATCAAATTCGAAGTTATTTCATACGTGTGTTCTCCTGCTACCTTGAATTGCTAAAAAGTGACTGTGTCGATGCGCACGAATGAATTTCAACATTAGGCCTAGTTGTTGAAGGATCGCTATATAGTTCTGTCTTTGTGATGATGAAACATCCGACAAATACCGTCTCCAAAATAAATATTAGGGGTATACACTCTGTGAGCGCTAAATCCCGCTGTGAACAGAAGCTTTACTCCTCACGGGCGTAGGACGGGCAGTAACTTTAGGTTAGGTTTGTCGATCCTATGCTATGAAGACTGACGTACCACACTGTTAGGTTACCTCAGCTAGGGATAGGCCTTTGGGACTTTCATTTTTCGTGCTCATTTTGCGTCTTTCAATATTCACACCTTGTTTGCTATGCGTTCCTTGTCTTTTCTTCCTCTTCCTTTTCAACTTGCTGTTTCTATGTGCAAGGAATCCTGTGTGGAAACACACCTTGTGTATAGATTCCCCGTTTTCAACAGTCCGTACAAATGGCCCCTTCTATTTAGGTGCAGTGCCAATCTGCACCACTACTACATCCGATATCCGGGCTTCTTCGACGAGGATGCATCCCTCGGCCAAACACGGACGTGTTCTTCCCTACTTAACAGGGGGCCAACGACAGACAATAAAACAATTGCAACATCAAAAGCCCTACCTGCAGTAGACCCTCTGAAGGATGTTACAGGGCCGCGGCTGCCCACTTCGTGCGATGCAACGGTTCATGGATACGAGATGAGGTTTAATTGGGTGAAATTAGGTACCCTAAAAAACTGTTATTCCATTATCAATAATTCGGATGAACTCCAAAGGACACTACATGGTTCTTACTGGAAAACGCTCTGCGTCTTCTCCTCTTCGAGTACCATCTCTGAGATGCTAGCACTTCACCAGGCGGGCACCAAACGCATAGGCGTCGAATAACAAGAGTATGCTGCTCTGACTTCGTTTCGATCACTATCACTTACCTTTCTCTTAACTTCGTCGTACACAATATATACATTTTTGGTAATATTAGGTGGGACATAATTTGTAGAGTTCCTGAGCGTGTGCAGGAGCCAAATCTATTTAGAAAAGCTGTGGTCAGACGCGGTTCGCGAACTTGCCTCCCAGCGGCTTCCTGGAACAAAAAAAACTCAGGACAGTATCATAACAGAATGGTAGTTGAAGCAATGAAACCAGTACGATTCTTAAACAAAACTATCGTAATAAAATTTCGAGGTTAGTTTTCTACATACAAGTTTTCTACTTTGTTAGCTTCTTGAATAGGCCGCATTGGGCCGCTTCGGATGCTAGCGATTGTAAGTTGGGGCCACTTCATGTCAAAATCTAGGATTTCCCTGCTTCGTTTACTTCATCGCTATTCTTCTTCCTTTACTTTATTGCTATTTTTCTTCCAATAGCCGCGATGTCCATTTGAGTGGACTGAATTATTGATAGAAACTCCCATAACACAAAACAATTTTTTCCGGCCGTTGCGTATCAGATTACTGCTCATCATTTTTCTTCAGGGTTGTCGTACCAGATGCAGTAAGAAAATACAAAATTTCACTAGCAATTGATTAGATTTACTGGGAATACCCGGGGTTGACATGGAATAATAAAAGCTTTCCAGAATCCCGGTCTAGAGGGCTGATTTTGAAATGGTGTAGAACTCTGCCGTTCGTTTCTGCATTATCTTTTATTTACTCTTAAAACGGGGTGCTTTCAACGGCGTCTTCAAATTTGGAAACAAACAGAAATGTCAAGGAGCTTTTTCTGGAGAGCAGAAGGCCGTGAACCGTGAATTTCCATGTTTTATTGGGGAATTTTTTGAATTTGTGAACCGCCGAAATGGCTTTGGCACAATTTCAAAGCCACTTAAACATGTTCAAATCTTAATTCCAATTAAAGTGCATGTGTAGAGTCTCGACTGATCCAGACCATTTGAGGAGCCTCCCTTACAGTCAAACGACGATCCGCTATTGCAAGATTTTCCACCCTCTCAACAACTGCAATCCGAGCGGTTTGTGGTCTCACAGAACGCTGGTCCTTCACCAATATAAAGCGAGGTTTTAATTGATTGACCTACTCATTAATTTTTGTTATCCACTTAGCATCTACTAAATCTTACCGAGTTGTTTCGTGTTTAGAACCCCCAAGTCTTTTTTTTACAAAACATGATGAAGAATCTTGGTTCAACTTGTTTGATTATCATGAGTGGAATTAGTATTTGAAGGACGTTATCACAGCAAGTCGCATCTGATTTGAGCGGCCAGCAGGTAGTGACTGACACTCGAAGCCAGAGCCCCAGAGAGAAATTCAAGCCCGAGCATTACACTGCGCGTTTCCACTGCGCACATTGGTGTCGTGCTAACACCACATTTTAGCGTGGCAAAATTCATGGTCAATTACTTTTTGCACAGACCTTGTAAATGTTCTGCAAAATTAGAAAAAATTCCTCCTCTCCCACGGACGCAATCAGTATCCAACTAGTCAAACACTGAAGTGTCTTTTAGCTCATAACTTGTATCGTTTCAAAAAAAGATAATTGGAGAAAAAATAGACTGGCCTGCTCAAAGTTCAGATTTGAACACAATAGAAAACTTACAGAAAATTGTTGGGCTGAAAGTTACGGACCGAATCCGTCCAATGTTGAAGATTTATGGCTTAAATTCGAGGAAGAATGGGCAGAATTAACAATTACAGATAACCTAACGTTGGTGAATTCCTGTGTGAGATGTGCAGCAGTTATTGACTAGAAACGTCTACATACTAAGTACTAGATAGTAAATGATTAATTACTCTAGTTTTCCTTAATTTGTTTGACTTGTAATTTGTTCCTTAATTTTAGACACTTCAAAAACAATACATGTTACAACAATTCCATGTTTACTTTCATACAACCTGAAAGTATGCAAAATGTTCGATAAAGATTATTTATCATCGGTGAAAATTTGAGAAAATTTGCTACTTAACTACAGAAATATAGTTTTCGTTTTTGTGCGTTAATTTCAGACGCCACTGTATTTCGATTCAATTCGTCATTCTAAATTATAAACACCCCTGAAGACGACCAGAGGAGAGAATATCTTTTCATTATGTGTTTTGACTCATGATTGAAATAGACTAGATACAATGGGCATATTTTTCCTTAATTCTAAAATATTTTTTTTGCAAAATTAGTTAATAGTCTTGCAAATCATTAGTACATTTAATATTAAACAGAGTTTTTTAGATGGGGAAAAGCTAGGTTTTCAAATTTTAAAGAATATCAATTTGTAATATTTTTAAATCCGAGAAAATCGTAGTTCTTGCTTATTTTACATTTTGAACTCAATAGAGATCAAGTACTCGCAAGATAAAATCATGTTAACTCCTCTTTGAAAGGAAGCAGTTCTCATTAAATAGTGGCCTCCACCCTGCATTTTTTTAAGGGGCTGTCGTAAATACAGGCCTGAGGCCCCACACACGCCAAAGACTGTGGCCATGTAACCATATATATAGATTATAGATATAAAATTGATAAAATTACGTTGACTCCTCTTTGAAAGGAAGCAGTTCTCATTTCATAATGGCCTCCACCTTGCATTTTTTTAAGGGGTTGTCGTAAATACAGGCCTCGAAATTTTTACAGTTGATGTTATGATGTTAATGATGTTAATCGGCCTACTACAACTCGCAATTATCACAATATTATCACACTCCATTGGTTCAATATTATCACACTCCATTGGATCAATATTATCACACTCCATCGGTTCAATATTATCACACTCTGTTGGATCAACATCATCACACTCCTTTGGCTCAATATCATCACACTCCATTGGTTCAATATCATCACACTCCATTGGTTCAATATCATCACACTCCATTGGGTCAATATTATCACACTCCATTGGTTCAGTATTATCCCTCTCCCATGATGCGCTATTATCCCTCTCCCATGATTCATTATTATCAAACTCCCTAAATTGATCGACTAAATTGTATAGTTCAGTTAGCAGTAAACGTTCGATGTCCAGAAGACTGCGCCAAATGTAGTATCGCGCTGCCATGTTCGTGATGCGATTGGTACTGTGAAGTAAAATGACGATTATTTAATGTACTGCTCTCACTTGAGCTAACTACATTTGGTCAGCCTAAGCACATAAAAATTTAATTGCATCTTTCATAATTAATTGTGCAGGACCTGCCACGCCTCAAGAGGAAATGGACTACTCAAGTTCAATTAAAGGGTAACATCTGGACTACGACGGGAGCCATGTTCAGAAAACGCAGATCATTATGACCTAACTTAGCAGAACAAACAAATTTGTTTATCTAGAACTTTTTAAGTTCAATGAAAGTTCGCTACGTTACTTGAATATGCTGGTGTAGATTAGGAAGAAAATTAGTTACATAAGAAAGAAAGAAAGAAAAATAGTTTCTTCCGATATCACTCACTTACAGAGCATGGTACATCGGGATTTTAATCAGTAAAATTACAGCCTTAAAATTAAAATGTGATGGTTACTCTATTAATTTTCTTTCTAATCAGAACTAGCTTATTCACCAATCGCATCATGAAAATTGATGAACACAAGTATGAAGACAACTCGAAAATTTGTATTTATACATGATGGTGCTTTGGTTACGATAGGTTAGGTTAGATGACCGCGTGTACCATATACATATGACCCACTTCTGAGTTAACGTGTTAAATAAAAATTACTGTGCGAAGATAGCCTATTGCAGCTTAAATTCTCTTATAAACAATGTGTAATCGTTGTGCATACTTCCTACAGTAAAAATTACGGTGCGAAGATGGGCTATTGCAACCTAGATTCCCTTAGACATAAAGTAGCCCGCAAAATGATTACGAAAAAGTAATGATTCACAGGAAATTTCATGAAATGAAAGAAGAAAAAAGAAAAGTCGTTTATTCCAAAATCAGGCACATACAAAGCATGGTACAATTGAGCTTTCAAACAGTGAGACAACAACCTTAAAATTAAGTGTGGAAATCGAATTAATAAGGTTATTTTTCTTATAGGTTGCCCTAGAAGCCTTGTTGCTTATTCGGGCCCACATGTGGTATATATCCTGATCCCGGTTCTTCGTCATTCCTCATTTGATTGTAAACCTGCACCTGGTGTAAATTACCTGGGGTACAAAAATGTTTATAAATGTTTCTAAAATGTCCCTAATTATATTTAGGACTAAAATTCATATTACAGTATTCATTGTTATCTCTTCTTTAGTAAAGATTAGGAGGCTCTCAAACGATTGCCTAGACTAAATGAATTACTTTTCCAGTAATCCTTCACAGTAAAACACATGAATAATGTAGAATTATCGACGAAGACATTTAGAATACAGTACTGCTGAAAATTTCAAGCAATCGACATTTTGAAACATTTTGAAATCGACAAGGTTTGAAACATTTAAAACGTTTATTCACTATAAGTAATTTATATCAGATACAGGCTTACAATCGAATGAGGAATGACGAAGAACCG